>OZ037767.1:12806300-12886300 GCA_964035545.1 Bugula neritina
ACAGACAGATATATATATATATATATATATATATATATATATATATATATATATATATATATATATATATATATATATATATATATATATGTATATATATATATATATATATATATATATATATATATATATATATACATAACAATGACAGACACAATCATTATAACACTACGTCACATACAACTGGCTAGCTATAGAGGGAGAGTACCGCTAGCTGTGGTACTGGACAAGGAAGATGAGCTGTCGAGCATTTACACGATCACAGCTTGTAGTCAAGCACTTCCAAAAGAGTAAGGTTCACGGGTCATTCCAGGCAGAAGAACCAGAGTCAGGGTTTGGAGAGCCGGTGTTTGGCTTGACGGGCACGTAACTTTCGTTTAATTCGGCCCACGGAACCCTTTAATTGATACAGTCCTGTTGTGGTACTGAGTAGGTCTGGGACCAACTGGGTGAATTCAGCCTGTAGCCAAAGGAGCCGCTCTTCTACCGTAGCCAGGCAAGTACGGTCTGGAGATGGGGTCGGAACTTTACAAAGGGGAGGTGTGACTTCCTCTTCCGCGTCCGGGTAGGTGAGCTTCTCTGAGGTGTATGTAACTTGGGGTCTGTCTGATGAGGATTATTGTCGAGCATATTTTAGCACATGGAACTCTGCAGTCAAAACGGCCAACAGCATCGCCTTCCTCACGAAGGGCCGTATTAGTGCTAAGAATTCCGGGTATAGGTTGGCATCGACAATGTAGTTTTCCGCCGGGAAGCATCCAGCTGCCCTATGTCTAATCACTAGATATGGATAAACGTCATGGTGTCCGCAGGGGCAGGATGTCAGGAGGTAGTGGGCATCCACGTGTAATCTGAGAGCGCAGTGAGATGGGCTATCCTCATAGCAGAGCTGGCACTGTGTACTTCCTTTGGGTCCCCATGCAGCCTTCATCTTTCTCTTCGTCTCTGGAGACACTCATCGCCAGCGGCGGCACAGTGTCCAGGGTAGTCTGTCATTGGTCTGCTCCTCGTGGTGCGGAGCGGGAGGTGCTCTATCCCGTACCCTGGTTGTAGCGGGTCGAGTGTAACATGAAAGAGTTTCAACAGCGTTAGTAAAATACACTGCAGTGTTGTCGGCCTTGAACAGCCTGACAACTTCTCGTTCAGTTAGCACTCGCAGAGATTTACGGCAGTGAATAGTTGGAAGAGAACACATACTGCCGTGAGACTGAGAAATCTCTAAGTCAATCTGAGTTCCTACCACTGTAGTTCACTAACCTATCTCCAGCTTGATTGACTCAGACGAGTCGGAGCTGAGTGATGCAATCTAGTTTCCATATCAAAAACATAGTTGACTCACCCCACGATCCGGTATCGTATGACATACTGAATTTTTGTGAATGGTTTGAATTAGTGACTAGAAACACGTCTGCTCTTGACTGCATCAGCGTAAGAAAAGATCGAGCAACGTGGTTGGGGTGTGTGACTAAGACTTTGCACACCCGGCGGATGAATTTTATTTCTAAATCCGCCGATGCAAAAATTGATTTTTCCGTGGTGTTGACAACTCCCACAATTGCTCGATACTTTTTTCCCCGTACGGTTCCCCTCTAGACTTTCATATGCGCCGCTTTGAATGCAGTCACATACGAAATCTTTTAAATATGATGGGGGTTGCCTCGTACACTGTTCCCGCTCTAGGGGAGGTGGCACACTCACCGGTGGACTAACAGGGGCCTCTGGCGGCGCTTCTAACTCACCGGTAGTGGTTACTTCTTCCTGTTCTCTGGATGGAGCCCCTCCCTCCGTTGGGTTTGCACTTCTGGAACCGGTTCGATTTCTGGAAGTGATGGCATCAGACTTGGTATGGGAGGCGGCGGACGCACTTCTGTGGGTAGAAGCGGTCGCTCGTCTCGTACCAAGTCTTCTTCCCGCAGAATGACCACTTCATACTCGGGTCTATGCCGCTGTCGCCCACGCGTTGTCGTCTGCCTCCTGGGCTCCAACAACGGGGGGGGGGGGGCTTCTCCCACTGCGTCTGGGCTAGCCCAATACGGCTTCAAGCGAGTTTCATTTTGAATGGACACTTGTTCTGAGCGTTCGATCTTGTATGTATGGTTGGGCATCGCCTCGACTATCACGTAGGGCCCCACGAACTTAGGCTGTAATTTACCCGCCTGTCCGCGACGCCTACGGTATTTGACCATCCACACCCAATCTCTTGTCTGATAGAGAGGTGGTTCCTCGGAATCCTCACGCCGCACCTGCTATTGCTTTTCTTGCAGCATTTTGTGTGTGGCCCTCATCCGTTCCACTAGTTCGCTGACATACTCGTGAACCAAGCTGTCTTACTCTGGAGCGTGGTAGGTGAGATGGTCAGGTACCCGAGTCTCTCTCCCGAGCATCAGGATGTTTGGGGTCTCACCAGTACTGGTGTGTGGGGTGCTACGGTATGCGCGCATGACTTGCGGCAACACCGTGTCCCATTCCTCCTGACTGTGTCCAAGGAGTAGACTCCGGAGCGCATCACCTAGCATCCGGTTATTGCGCTCGACCACCCCGTTACCTTGGGGATGGTAAGGTGTGGTTCTGCACTGATTTACTCCCCAGAGGCGGCAAAGGTCGCTCATCAGTTGAGACTGAAACTGAGCGCCTTGGTCAGAGTGTATCTGCTCAGGGAGACCGAAGTAGCAGAATACATGTTGGTCTAGCACCCGGGCCACTGTTTGGGCTGACGCATCTGGGATAGCCAGGGCATCCGCCCACCTGGTAAAGTGGTTGGGTAATACTAAGATGCAACTATTGCTTCTGGGGGTTAGAGACATGGGTCCAGCCAGGTCGACAGCTACTACTTGCCACGGCCTTCCAGCATATGGCCTTCGCTGTTCCGCTTCACCAGGGAGACAGCCATGCTTCCTGGCCTGGCAGAATTCACACTGTTTTACTCCGAGTTGGACATCACGCCCAATCTTGGGCCAATACCACCGGAGTTGCAATTTGGAGATCACTCTCTTGACCCCTGCGTGAGCCTGTTTGTGAGTGTCCCAAATTAATTCACGGCGTATGGCAGCGGGGCAGACCACCCTCTTTCTCTCCGGGTGTCTGCCGTTAGTGGCCAAAGAAATAGTCAGCAAACCATCTTGCCCGATCCTCAGCAAGTCCCAACGTTGGTGGAATAGTCGGAACCCGGCGCATCCCTGCCGCAGTTGTTCTTTGCTGGGTCGTCGGCCTTCTTTTTTGGCCCGATATATGTCTGCCACTACTCCAGGCAGCTCTTCCTGAAGCTTCTTCAGCTCCCGGACATTATCGGGCAAAACAGGGTTGGCGCGGAGGTTTTGTACAACCTCCGGGGACTCGTCAACCTTCTGTTTGAGTTGACACTGGTCCCAGTCAAACTGTGCTCCGTGGTGGGCCAGTCCCTCTAACTCGCATCGTGGGGGACCTCTGTCCCTTTTCTCGATGTTGAGACACTGCTTGTAACCTCCATCAGGTTGCCGGCTCAAACCATCCGCATTGCTGTGCCTCCTGCCCGGTCGGTGTTTGATTCGGTAGGAGAACTCAGCTAGGATTTCGAGCCACCGGGCGACCTGACTGGACGGCTCTGCTCTCTTGCACAACCAGATCAGAGAGGCATGTAGCCGGAACTTTCTGCCATATAGGTATGGTCTGAAGTGCTTCACTGACTTGATTACTGCCAGCAACTCTTTGCGGGTAGTGCAGTAGTTTCGTTCAGTGGGTGAGAGAGACTTGCTGTAGTAAGCTACTACTACTTCTCGGCCTTCCTGCACTTGGGACAGCACAGCGCCAACGTTCTGGTCACTGGCGTCTGTGTCAAGGATGTACTCCAGAGTGGGGTCTGGGTAGGCCAAGATGGGTGCCATAAGTAGGCAACCCTTGAGGTGGTCGAACGCTTGTTGTTCGACCGGGGTCCACTGCCACGTCACTCCCTTTGCGGTGAGCCGGTTTACCGGCTGTGCTATTTCCGCAAAGTCTGGTATGTATTGTCTGTAATACCCCATCAGACTCATGAAAGCCCGAAGTTCGGTCAAATTTTGGGGAGTGACCCGGTCTTCTATCGCCCTTACCTTCTCGGGATCCGTTGCCACGCCGTTTCGACCGACAACGTGCCCCAAATACTTAACCTTTGGCTGCAAAAGAGCGCACTTGGAAGGTTTCAGCTTTAGACCGGCACCTCTGAGTCTTTCGAAGACCTCCTGCAGACGGCTGACATGCGTCTCGAAGTCTGGGGAGATCACGATGACATCATTGAGGTAGATCAGCAGTGTCTTCCAATGGAGCCCGCTGAGGACTTGCTCCATCAGCCTCTGAAAGGTGGCCGGGGCGGAAGTTAACCCGAAGGGCAGCACCTTCCACTTCCACAATCCGTCCCGTGTAATAAACGCCGCCTTCTCTAGGGTGTCCGGACTCAGAGGAACCTGCCAGTAACCACTCAACAAATCTAACGTACTGAAGTACTTGCTGCCGGCTAGGGCGTCCAGTGATTCATCAATACGAGGTAGAGGGTAGGCGTCATGTATGGTTACGCTATTGAGCTTGTGGTAGTCCACACAGAACCGCCAACTGCCGTCTTTCTTCCGGACCAGCACGACCGGCGAGCTCCACGCACTGTGGGTTGGCTCTATAAGGCCGCGGTCCAGAAGATCTCAAACTTGTCGGCTGACCTCCTTCTCCTTCTCCGGCCCTAACCTGCGTGTGGGTTGCCGAATAGGAACCGTCCCTGCCGTCAGCGGTATCTCGTGTCTGACAGCTCCCGTCAGTCCCACATCGTGATCTCCGTTGCTGAACACATCACCATAGTCGCGTAGCAACTTCGCTATAGCCTGGTGTTCCTCGCTGCTCGCACAGCCACCACAAGCTGTCTTATATAACTCCTGGATGTGTGTTGGAACAGTCCCTCGCCCCTTTTTAGGGCGTTGAGAGGGTTCTTCCGTTGTATCTACTAACGACGGGCCCACGTCCTCCTCTTGGACAGAGTGGAACCGGCCCAGCATAGATCCAGCTGGTGGCCTAATGGACTCAGTAAAGGGGTTTACGCACTGCACTAAGATCTCTCCTCGCTCAGTCAGTTGATTCAAACTGCTGGCAAGTTGAATTTTTTCGTGCGCGCCTTCAACTACCCCGAGTCTAGACATCCGGTTATTTTTCACTCTACAGTGGATAGTAGCCTGGAAGAAGCCTGGTACGGTACAGTTTCGTACCACCTGCACGCCTCCCACTAAGGGGCGGCCGGACTTGTCGACACAGGCGAGTTCTCACCCGGACATCACCATTGCAGACTTGCTAAAGTCAATGTGACATCCGTGCCATTTCAGGAATGGCATCCCAAGGATGGCGTCCTCTTTGATCTGACTGACGATAAACGTCTCTTGGATCGTTTGATCTCGGACGCGTCCCGTCAGCTCAATTATACCATAGAAGGGAATGCACGCCCCGTCAGCCAGGGTGCCATACTCCCCCTCGTACGGTTCCATCTTGCCCCTCATCCTAGTGCTGAGGGTATCGAAGAGTTGGCGACTTATAAGGTTCTTGGTACAGCCCGAATCAAACAGGAAAGTAACAGCTTTGCCCTCTATTTAGCTGGGCAATAAATAGCTGTTCCCATGGGGCTGTACCTGTACTCTTTCTTCATGCCTTACTCTCGCAGGGAGCACCTCTCTCGCTTTAGGTCGCGAGGGTGGTTGTTTGAGGCGGTGGTAGGGTGTCCTCGAAGGTGGGGAGGATGAGTTTCCAGTTGCCCAAACTGGTTCTCTTCCTGATTCTTGGGCTGGAAGCCTGTCGAATCGGTTGTGGAGTGGCATAGAAAAGGTAACAGCCGGGCAGAGCCTTTTACCTGTCCGCCTTGGCTGTCGCCACTCCTGGTTGTCAGCACGCGGTACCCGTCTCGGAGACCTACGTTTCTTCTTCCCTGGGAGGTTCATTGTCAGCCCGCAGGAGGTGGGAACATCTGCGAGCCGCGGGAGTTTAACCCCGGAGCCAGGAGAGGGCAATATCTGTGGAACTGTCCTTGGTTTCCACATTCCCAGCAAAAACTGACTGTCTCCCCCGGTGGCGGCACCGGCGGCCGCGGAGGCTCATAGGCGGTGCCTACTGGGGTTTGATGTGTCAGTGCTGCTACCAGTTTAGCCAACATGTCGGTCAGTTGGGCGACCTTCGATGCGACAGGTAACTGTCCCACGGCAGCGGTCGCGGAGGGTTCTGCCTCTCGATCGGCTGCCGTGTCCGTGGGCTCTACTTCCACCTGGCGGGAGTTCCCGTAATTTCTATGCATCTGGTTTGCCAGGAGATAAGCTTCTTTTTTCGTCAGAGCGCCTTGGACTGTGGTAACTCCCCTAGCTAGAAATTGGTGGTGGAGTCCCAAGTCGTTGACAGACTGCACAAAGGCGTCAAAGGTATATCTCTCACGATTAGCTTGAGGCAGATCGCTATACGCAATCTGCGCCAGCTAGGTGGCGCCCTGCGCCAGCCCAGTGGCCACCCTAGGTGGCCACTGGGCGACGTCCATCACGTCGCTGAACTCTTGAATGAATTGTTTCACTTCTTTTTCACCTGTGAAGGTGGGTGCCTTCAACCGGTAACGGTCCTCGTTCAGCTCCCGCGGAACTGTTCGCTCTTCTACTACATGATTCACAGGGATAACATCATCTTTATGCTCACCTTCTACCGGCGGTGGTTGCATTCCAGCATCTGCAGTTTCCATCTTTGATGTGCACAGTATCCCACTGCTGCCACCACTGTTGTAATTTCCAGAATTGTGGGTTGGTGTGCAATCAAGAGAGTCTATTTACTATGCTAGAGAAACTTCGCCAAGATAATTTGATTTAACACTACTATATTTTATACAGAAGAACACATCACAAAAACTACACAAATACATTCAGTCAATTGATACGGTCTATACAGTTCACCAGCCTAAACTCAACTAACTAAACAGCGGGAAACTAATACTACTAAAAACTGTCAGTCCTGCTAATTGGTTGTTTATTGTTCCGGGTCATCTCTATGACCCCGTGCTGCACTCGTGGGGGAAATAATGTTTCCCCGTTATTACGCTGCTGGTAGCTCCATATATATATATATATATATATATATATATATATATATATATATATATATATATATATATATATATATATATATATATTATTATTAGGAGTGTTTACCCTGTAAGTAACGTAATGTGGTCAGCATCATCTGGCAGAGTGGCTGAGTTTCGAGAAACCCAAGATGTTAGATTTGACAGTGCGTCGCTTGCGGCAAAAGTGCCGGGTGCATCCGGAGACAAGAAGGATAATTCTGAGTTGGACTGTAAAAATTATAGAACTGCAAAAAAAATTGTTTCCACTCGAAATTGAACTTTGGACTTCAACATGCGAGCTAGCGAGGTGAACATTACACTTCAAGGACTACTGGGGAATCACAACACAGCATTTTATCGATGGCTCTCTAGAGTTTTACAACTATTCCAGCATTTTACCAGTTTTTCTAGCAATTCGCAAGTAGTATATTGCATTTCATTCAAGGTCAAAATAGCTTGTAAAAACTGCTGCGTCTATACTAAAAGTTGAGCTACAGTTTTCCAACTAGGAAATCACAATGCCACAAAGCTCAATATAAGTTATAAGTCATAATAATATAAAGATTAAGCAGCATTTAGAATTGTATGATATCAAATACTTGATTTTTGTAATAAGACAGTTTTCATAGCTGAAATAATAGTAAAATAATTGAGTCTGTGCGTACGTATGCATTAAAACTGATATATGAGTTACTCACGTCAGCAAACTGTATGTAGGAAAGTTTAGTTCTAATAGACCAGTTAAAAGTACTGTCAACTTTTGGTGCATCTATCCCTCTGTACTGAACATCAACCTGCAAGTGTAAACAAACCTCATGTGTTTAAAAGTAAACCTATATGCTGTGTTAATCTTTTTATTTTATGTTTATATTTTACAGTTTAGCATGTGGTACATCTGAGACTAAACGCTGAACTTTTGACTAGTTTGGAAAATGGAATTTTAAAAGGATATTTAATTCAAAATCATTATATTTTCAAAATTACAAATTGTTAGCAAATAATGATTTAATATTTTTAAATATGAAAATCATTTATTTTGATTAAAGCAGTTTAGTAATATCTAAAAGAAATAAATTGAGCCTCTTATGCAGCGTTTTGAAGTTATCTCTATAATTTTGTTGTCTTTAGAAGTATTTATGTAAGTTTTAATGAAATAAAAGTTAGTATGTGCAGGTATGAAAGATGGGTTCACTTCAAAAATATGTTATATACCAGTGCATTATATAAATAGTGTGTAATTCACAGTGCTATGTTTAGTACAAAGTTTTTCCTTACAGGGGCACAGGTGTGAAACTTGATGTGAGCCAGTAAAAATGGTTAAACACTTTCAAAACTATTAAAAATTGTGCTTCCATGTCTAACTTGATGGTGATATATGTAGTTACACGGTGATGCTACTCACTACAATTGTAAATATCATTTATGTAAGCCGGGAATTTAAAAACAAATTACCGATAACACTTTGAGAGAACTATACTGCACTGTGTGCAGAACTGTGAAACTAGAAGATCTTTATTGGTTCTTACCTCATTGGTGTAAAGGCTGAGGAAAAATATAATATAATCTTCAACTGTGTCTCTCCAATTCAATCTTCTAGCTGATTCTGAAAGTCTATAAACTGTGGTTAAGCTTCATATTGTTTTCACAATACAAAAATGTATAAATTCAACCTAAAGTTCCAACTTTTAATTTTTATTCAATCAATTCCAAAGACATAGATATACTAAATAAATAACAATAAACATCTTATTTCTCTACTACTTTGCTTATCTACTGTATAAATGAACAGACAAATGATATATTTCAGACACCACTGGTATTATCTCCAGATTTATATACCAAATGTATGACTCTGAAGATGGATATAGTAGTGTTCAATATACAAGTACTTCATTTGTTTACTAAGGTTTAATAAGAATTAGTGAATACACTTTTGTTTATTTACTGGCAATTTAAAAGAAAATATATAAATAATTGATTTTAAAAGTGCATGGTTATTATATTATTTTGTTATCAAAGCTATAAAGTTCTGTTTCAATTTAATTAGAGAGTAGTTATACAAGTATATTTTTTAAAACATGGCCACATATTACTTAATTATTATTAAAATTCGATGTTAGCAATATTTTTGCGATTTTGCATTATTTCAAATAGGTATGCCAAAATTACCTCTAAAGAATACATAATACTGTGTTTTTATGCAAAAAATATTTTCTTGGACATTAAAGAAGATAATAATTTACGAGGTAGTTTCGTTTGGTATGTGATTTATTTTTACAGATGCCTTATAAACGGTACGAACTCACTTGGTGTACAATGCGTAGTCCACAATCACGTATAGCTGCACGGTGTAAACAGTATGAGGTGCTTTTCTCTTATACTTGAGATGTCTTTTTGAGGCATGAATATCAAAGTGTTGCTGTGCCGCTTTATCTTTAGTAAATGCTTCTGCTGTTTCTGCCATTAGAATTACATTTAAAGTAATTGATTAAAAATTAAGTAAAATTATTCCAAGCCTTACAAGATTGCAATAGAATTACTTGGTTTATTGCAAACTTCTCATTACCTAAAGAATTAAACAAAAATATGCAATTTGTCAGTGTCCTATATATGGGTATTTTCTGTAAAAATTTGTTAACACTCCAAGATTATATCAAATTAAGATAAGATTTTAACAAAATTCATTGTTTTTCTATATCAGAGATGATTGATGGTAGATTTTTGACCATACATTATTGTCGTTCCAATTCAACCTGTGGCCCTTTGTTAGTATTCAGTAACTATGTGTATTCAGCTAAGTTGCTCCTGCTAGTGTTCATTATTTGTAAATAACACATGTATTGCGTACATGTGTCCACATCAGGTATACTGTTTTTTTTACTGATTAACTTGAGTATTGATGATGCAATTCATAAGGCTGTTGACCGGCCATCAACGGTTTGAAAGTAACGAACCAATGAGATAGAAAATATCATCATAATTAGGTGAGATTAATTGCATTACTTTGTTAATATTAGCTCAAGAGGACTCAGGTTGTTCAACCCTCAATACAGTCTGGCGGGCCAACAAGCACAGTCTTTGTACAGTGACCACAAAACAGTGACAGCTATAATATGTTTGCCCATAGCGGGTGGCAGCCATCAACCTTGTGGGAATCATGCACGAATCCACTAAAGGAAGCAACCAGATACTAGTACTTACAAACCACTTTGTCAGATAGGTTGACACTCTGACTATCCCGAATGCATCTACCCCCGCTGTGCTCTAGGCTCTGGACCAAAATGCATTTTACTGCTTTGGTTTACCCACACAGATTCACATAAACCATGGTGCCCAGTTTCAGTTACAGCTCATGAGTGGTTTCTGCAAAATCTGGGAGGTGAATCAAAGCATCTTACTACAAGAAAGCATAGTTGTGGATCAGATAAACTAGATTTTTGGTAATATGCTCTTAGGAGCCCGATCCTTGGCAAGAGCCGAAAATAATGACGTTGTTTTGCTACAAATTGTGTGTGCATACCGCAGTACATCTCACTCCAGTGCTATAAAGACTGCAACTTTCCTGATGCTCAGCTTAGAGACGTTGGTTCTAAACTACCAACATTGCCATATTCTCATTTTGAAGATCTCCTCTGTTCATAAGTATGTGGAGGAGTTGGTAGAACACATGAGAACAGCTCATACAGTTTTATGTGAAAAATGGTGACAGGCGTTGAGTGAGAACGCAGTAGCATCTCCAGTCTATAAAGTTGGAGACTAGTTTGGATGACCATTCACCTCAGGTGCCGCGGACAGTCAAATTAGTAAAAGGCAAAACTCATGAGACTCTATTGCATGACATAAAAGATGCATACAAGGTGAAACATAAGTTCTAGACAGTCTTCATTCAAAACGAACATTGCTTAAGATTGCATTGGGCCAGTCAAAATTAAACTCCTAATCCTAACCTCAAACCCAAACCCCAGAACATGCACCTCTACTGTTAGAGCCTACCCATCACCCTGCCATAAGAAAGTGAGTGAGGCGGGGGGCCCCGAGTACACAGAATAGTTAAAAGCAATCTTTTAGCTGCAACTGCTTCACTGAGGTGTGCATTATAATCATATAAGAATTCAGTACCAGTAAAATAAAATCTCACCTGGTTGCGCTAGAATCAAAATTTTAAAACTATGTTCCGAATCTTTTTTGTTCCCAGTGCAACTTTTTTTGGAATTTTCTTTTTGCTGCAAATTTATAAACATTTTCGACCAATTTTGCTTGAAAATTTGATTTCCAGTACCAGTAAAGTATCTCGGCAGGAAAAAATGAAATATACATGTCAATAAAAATGGGACCGTTGAAATCCTGAGAAATTTTTGCAGTGCAGTTTTTTTTTCTAGTAGCTTTTATAGATTTTCTATAAATTAGTGATTTATACACTAAAATTCTATATTTTTTCCCAAGTAATTAGCAGCAGCGCATCACTTCTTTGCGCTTTAGTAAAGACGTAGAGGTAGCAAGATGTTGGCGTGTACATTACTAGTCACAAGCATGCTAGCTAACACGCTATATATAATGACTTATAGCTTGCTATGCACTTTATTTATGGGGCATTCATAATGAAAAGTTGATAGATAATGTAGCCCTAATTGAGTCCGTTGTTTCTTGGTTGTAGTTTTATCTCAGGCCAAACAATTGCCAGTAAGCGACACACATGGCACCCACAGAGCAATCTTATACAAAAACTAAAACTACACTTTGAGAGAAAGTGAGAATGCCCCTAACTATTTGATGTATGAGGTAACAGTATGGAGATCAGTGGAAATAGCCACAGTGTCTGAAACCTCTTCTTTGCAAAAACGTCCTAAGTTGGACCGGTTGGCATAGCAGTATACCTATATATAGAAGAGGTTCCTGCCTCCAGGCCAAGGGTTGCCGTATACCCACCTATTGTGGTTGCAGCATCTGTTGCGGGAAAATCTTTAAGTGCAGCCTCTACCCCCCAGGGGCCTTAGAGTGTAGGAATTGTACTTGGGGACCGCTATCATATCTAAAATATATTTCTTGTGAGCATCCGGACAAACGACCAGCTCCTGTAAATGAGCCTCACAACAATAATTCAAGCGTGAGATATTGGGCATCATGCTGAAACTTTATAAGGTGGTGGTCTCTAGATGATCTGCTAGATTAGGAGGTTGAATTGATCACTCTACCTCAGTGAAAACAATTTTCACTGTCTCACCAAATCCCTTAAAAGGGAGTGCATGAATCTACAATTGTTCGCAGTTCTGAATTGAAGCTGTTTAGTGTAAACACACGGTGTTCCCTTGCTCATAGTTCTACTCTGACTGTAGGGGAAGCTAATTCCAATAACATAGGACTTGATAGGCAACAATTCCATAAGCTCCAACACCCAGAAAAAATTATTGCTGCTCACATACTTCAACCTCTCGTGGTTAAACCTGTGATGAAGGCTATGCCTAACTGAAAGTTTAATGTAATTGTTGATGATACTTTTCGAAATATGTTTCTTGTATTAAACTGTCTTTTAATCATATACTATAAAGTTAATGTTATTTAATGTAGTTTTCTCCATTGGCAAAAGTTTTTAAAGTAAATTGTAACAGAATCAAGTTGTTATAAATATAAAACCTCAATCCATGCGCCTTCTGTGGACCAGTGGTGTTTTTGGTTAAAAGAGCAAAAACACTGCCTATGTTACCAGAAAACAGCTGAAGTAGTCAGTGACGGCGTATGAATCAAAAGGACAATGAGTAAAACTGACAGACTGTCTTTCCATTAGCCCAGACACCACATTGATAATAAGTAGTGTATAGATGCCTGCTGTCTTTCCACTGAAATAATGCCTGCCACCTAACTACTATCTGGAATTTCAAAACCTCACTTTCACTGAACGCTCATACGGACATGGCCTTTATCCGGCCCCTCTGCGGAGAACCCAACAATACCACAAGCAAAAAATCTACAAGGAAATTTTCAACACAAAGACAGCTGTATGTGCGTGTCTCGCATTATTTAACCGGCACCTATTGCCTTGTCACAAGTTTAGCTTTTAGAGGGATTACATCCTCAAACACCAATAGATCGCCAGATGCCACAGGGTAAGTGTGCTCAAGGTGGTTAGAGCTTTTTTTCCAGAGTTCATTTTTTACTTTTTATGTTAAAAACAAAAATATTAATCATTGAAGTAGTACTAAAAACAATTTTTGTATTTTAAAGGTAGCATTTAAATTTAGTTTTTAATATTGTAATAAATGTTTATCCTCTATTGTTTTGGAAAGCTCTAGTGGCTGCGTGCTTCAGTTATGTAATTACTTGTCGTGTATTGTTTTGAATGCTGTAATTGTAACTAAGTTGAGGTAGCTTTCAGCGTAATGTAATTGCGATGAAATACGCATTCTGAAGTTATCTTTTTTTGCTATTTTCATCGTTTTGTAATAATACTGATACTGGAATTTTGTTGTCCGAAACTCCGAAATTTGGAGTTCCGATTTTCGAACAACAAAGGATTCTTTTGTGTGCGTGTTTCTTTGTCCTGTGTGTATAAAAGCAGGCGAGTTTCCAGTGTAAATTCAGTCTACCACTGGAGCTCGCCTGTTCAAGATTACCATATTATTCTGCAATGAAGATTGATTCTACTGAAGACTACCCTGCATCTTGTTCTCTCTTACAAAGAGATATGTTCAGCACTTGGTTACATTCAACCCACAAAGTTATTACAATATTTGGTTTATATTCTCTTCTACCTCTGAAAGTTGTTTTAGTTGACCTACCAGAGTATGTAGTGTTAGAAGCAGAGTGTTTTGCTAGTCTCTTTCTTCTGATAATTACAACTACTTCTGTACTGGTTGTGCTTTTCTTTTCTAGTCTTGGTTGGTAAGATTCAACATCATACATTTCATCTCCATCAAGAAAACTCCCATTCTGTGTTTTACATAAAGAAAGCTTTATTTTGTAAAACAATATTGTAACATATTTTTAAATCATTGCAAAACTATAGCTACTATGTACGCAGAATCTCTGGTCGTACTATAGTTTAATAATTGAAATTTACTTACTAGTGTTATTTCATTTCTGAATGACTTGGTTATTGCAATTGATGCAAGATGTTGAACATCTTGATAGAACTGGCTTTCCTACAGAGTACATACATGCATGTGATCATTAATATATAACAATAAATAATCTTAGTAATTGCACCTTTACATAAAGTGTAACACATATAATAGTATATATATGATTATGCTAGGTTTATGAAGACTTATATGCATGGCGAGTAAACATATGAAAACCGAAGTTTATAAACTTGTTGGCTGCACTGTTTACATGCATGGTTTTTTTGTAAGTAATAAAGTGAAAAAGTCAAATTCAATAGATGCGATGGCCAATAATCAACATCAAGAGTTATGCTCTTGCATAAAAATTCAAAATTGATTAAGTTTATAAGAGATATAAACCAAAATATATAAAGCTTTATTGCACTTTTGGTATTGTAAGAAGAGCTAGACTCTGATGTGAGCAAGAGTTTAATGCAATTAAATTCAAAAAATTTCCTAAGGAGCATATATTGTAGTATTTTTCTCGTACTACTAATGTGGGTGTTATTGCATGCCAATAACTACTTTCTATCCACTGATTGTCTGATAATATAGCTATGTCGTATTCTTGGTTGAAGTATCGCTGCATATTAACTATCATTGTATGCCTACTGAAGCTATGCAAATAACTGAGCTGGTTGGTTGTCTAATACGATAGCAATATTGCAGCAATTTTACACGATTACAGATAAGCATAATTATTACAACAAAAGTAAAACAACAACCATAACGATGGTATATGATTAACTTAGTAGCTACTGTTATGGTCTGAGACTGTCTTAGAGTGCCAGAAGGTGTTGACTAGTTGACCTCTTAACTTAATATAACCATTGTCGATTGGCGAGAATTGTCTTGTATTATCCTCACGTGGTCCGCCGCTGACGATAAGCAGAATGACTGCGTGTAAACGCTATGACTAAACTGTAATGTAAGCTATAAACCATTACACTATCTAAATTTATTTGAAATGTCTTAAGCCTTTTAAAACACAAGCCATCTAGATTATGTTACATCTAAGTTAATAAAAGCACGGCAATACTTCATTTCGTTGCATTTACCTTTGTGTGGTGTAGATATGCTTGAAATGGTCTGTTCATAGAATCCATTTTGAAAACAGGAAGTTGAGAGTTAACTACAGAGCTTCTTTCTAGATTCAATGTAATGTTGAAAGGTAAAAGGTCATCTGTTTGCTGCCAACTTATGTTGAGAGAGAATTTTTTCAGCTTCTCATTAAAGTGTGTTGGTATTCCAGTGCACAATCCTACCCATTCTAAAATTATGCATTTTGGTACTCTAGAGTAACATACAGCTAAATAGCATGTGCACTATCAGAAAAGAGAGAGAGAGAGAGAGAGAGAGAGAGAGAGAGAGAGAGAGAGAGAGAGAGAGAGAGAGAGAGAGAGAGAGAGAGAGAGAGAGAGAGAGAGAGAGAGAGAGAGAGAGAGAGAGAGAGAGAGAGAGAGAGAGAGAGAGAGAAGAGAGAGAGAGAGAGAGAGAGAGAGAGAGAGAGAGAGAGAGAGAGAGAGAGAGGAGAGAGAGGGGGGAGGGAGAGAGGGGGAGAGAGGGGGAGAGAGGGGGAGAGAGGGGGAGAGAGGGGGAGAGAGGGGGAGAGAGGGAGAGAGAGGGGGAGAGAGGGGGAGAGAGGGGGAGAGGGAGAGGGAGAGGGAGAGGGAGAGGGAGAGAAAGAGGGAGGGAGGGAGGGGGTAAAGGAAAAATTGTCTACATGCATGTGTATAAAAATAAGGACTTTCATAACTCTAAAATAAAGTTATTGCAATAATAAAAGTATTGAAAGTTTTACCTAAATAATACAAGTTTTATTGTTGAATCTGAAGATCATTATTTTAACTTCTCACTACAAAACAATTTCTTTACTCTTTCAGGATACGAAAATGATTAGCAGTGAAGAAACATGTATGACTAAAGTACCTGAAAGCCAATGAAAATGCACAAACCTAAATGTGCGACATAAGCAGCCAATGAGAGTGCACTTACCTGAGTGTTTATCTTGAAAATATCCGAAAGGTAAAGCCAACAACAGAATATAGACTTGCGAGGGAAGCATCACTTATCAGCTTCTTTATTAGGAATAAAAACTTCAATAAAAGTTGACAGCTATAATTTTTTTGCTTTTATCAAAATTTAATATTGATTGTTTGGGTAGAAAACTTTTTTATGCTCACATTGTAAGCGTAAGGCTAATTAATGATTTTTTGAAGATTTCAAGATAAGAATTGTAATATTGTTAAGTTGCTTTACAAATATATTTTTAATTTAAATGTTTTCCAAAAATATATATTATAGTCCCTATAAGTTATAACTTTTAAACGCTGGGGGACATGAATCTCTTAACTATTCAATCTTGGCTGAAAATCTTTTTCAGGAGATTATTAGGAATTTAACATAAAAAGTGGAGATTGCATCACAACTTTCTAATAAGCTGAAGAGTCACTTATCTTTAATTATGTTTCAACTTGTTAATGCTTATTTATCTGCTGCAATTTACTTGTCGAGTTTGTAATTTATCTAAATAAAGTAATTATTGTAATATATTTTATTTAAAAACATGCAAGAAACTATCTCTCAAGAATGAAATCACAAAAACCAACAGCTAACTTTCAGCAAAACTCTTCGTAAAACAAAAACTTCAAAAAACGGAACTCCGTAGTTAATCTTGTTTTAGTATAGTACATTGGTTTATGCTAATGTTTAATCTGTTTATAACTGAATAGAATTGTTTATTATTCTTAATATTTATTCAGTACATCTAGCGCGTAAAACCCATAACCGTAAAAACTGATTTATAATGAATCCTTGATATAAAGAACAGGAGAACACAATTACAAAGTATATTATAATAATAAGAGAAGACAACTGCAAATTACATAACATTACAACAAATCTTAAACAAACGCAGAACAAAATTGAAAAATTAGTATGACACAACAAAATTAAATTAATTAAAACTTTCTATAAAAAGACATGTCATGAATATTATTGCAATTAAACGAACTTGTTTTTATTTTCTTAGCTAACACAACCAGCAATGTTTTTTCGTCTTTTATTTTGGAGTTGTCCACGTTCACTTCATTGCTCCCTCCTTTACCAAGACTTCATCCTCAAAATCACACAGCAATTTATCCATTTGGTACTTGCCAAACCAAACAGGGGAATGTTTGGTTCGCGCTGACCTTCTCAACATTTCATTATCTGAGACACTTTGTTCCAGGGAGTCTGTCTTTTCATTACAGATGGTGTAAGTAGCAGTGGTTCCGGATCTGGCATCATTAAGGGTGGTAATCTTTTTCTGATTGAGTATCTATGGTTGCTGTGTCTGGAGGGTCTTGGCTTACTTCCGGAGGTGGAGCTGAGTGTCTGTCAGAAATCACATCTCCAACTACTAACTTTATCCGACCTTCGTGTTGCCAGACTTTCGCCCTTGTCGTTCCATTTCGTAGGTCTGGAAGGGAAGGGTTTTTGTGATAGTATAAGGTCTAAAATATTTTGGCTGCAACTTGGCTCCTCTGCCTCGCCCTTTATAAAATGATTTAAGCTAGACTTTATCTCCCACTTTAAATAATGGCTCTACATCTTTTTCTGCTCTAGGTACTTTGTTCTGGCAGTCTCTCGACATCTGACCCGCCACTTACTATCGCTCTTGTAAATTGACAACATAGTCTTCTTCTGTGTACTCTAGCTAAGTAATTGGGTGATGAATGTCAGGGTGTAATTGAACTTCTCTTCCTAGCATCATGTAGTTGGCAGTTTCTCCTGTGATGCGATGTAGAGTGGCATGTATAGAGAGGCGTATTATTTGTGGTAAGAATCGGTCCCACGACCGATGTTCACAACCTATCAGTAGAGATCTTAAGGAGTTTCCCGAGGTTTGGATGATTTCAAGAATTCCAAAAGCTGAAAATACTCTTACTTTTAGAGCTCTGGCCACAGTGGTAGCTTTTCCATCAGGCAGTGAAATAGCATCGCTCCATCTGGTGAAATGATCAGTTAGGACAATTATTATGGCACTTTTGTATTCTGTCTCTGATAGCGGTTCACATAAATCAATGGCCACTATTTGCTATGGGCGTCCCGCATAAAAATGATTGTCCGCCCGCCTTCTCACAGTATTATTACCTTTTGATTGTTGGCAGTCTTTATACGCTGCCCCATCAGCTGCCTAACTTGACTGGTCATACCTTACCAATACCATTTTAGTCTGAGAGCTGCCAGCACTTTATTGGCAGCCAAATGAACTTTGTTATGGAGGCTCATGATGACCTTGTGTCGAATCGACTGCGAACAAACAGATCATAGAATAAGTAAAATAAGATGCTCTAACGTGTTGTGCTATATGCTGTCTTATGCAGTATTATATCAACAATTGAGATATATAGTATATATATTATATATATATCTCAATTTGTGTACAGCAGCTGTTTCAAGATTTGTCCCTTCATCAGCACAGAAAAGAGTACTATTGACAACAGCTTTGCAATGGTAAAAACTTATAGATTTATGAAAGCATGTTTAAAAAGTATGTAAAACCAAGCCAGAGAGCTCATGTGACTCTAGGGGTTACCTAAAAGTCACGAGCCTTGCTGAATGCTTTACATAGATGCAAATATGCAAATATACAAATATGTGTATGCGTGTATGTGTGTATGCTTATAATATATGTATCACGTATTGCAATAGAAAGTAAAAACTTTCTACATAAATGTAAAGAAGCCTAAAAATGGAACATAATATGCAAAGCTAAAAAACAAAAATTTTTGTGCATTTCATTACTTTATAGTTTTTAAATTTTACATTTTCTAGCTTTTATTATGCGTTTAAACAATAGCTGCAAAGCATACAGTAGCGTTGGTCTGTTGACACAAAGTAAATGTTTGATTGCAGTTTGTATGCGTATTACAACAGAAGGTGATGGAAATAACTCGACTAGTTGGTATTATTTTGAGTTTTTCTGGTCTTTTTTTCTGTTTAAACCATCCAGGTATGTCAGAGTAGTTAGCATTACAACAAATACCTTGATTATAAATTATTTGTTTGATAAGTAACAGTATCTGCAAGTAAATATATAGAGCTATTCCAGCATCTTTGTGTATGTGTGCGTGTGTGTGTATGTTTGAGCGTGCACAATATTTTTGAATATACAACATATGCTCTTCGTGAAAATGCAAATATTAAAACAAAAACCTTTTTGATAACTTGTTAAAATTTGATCTAATAAGTGTAATTCTACTTCAAAGTTATAAGAATTTAAAAAAGATAAAGTTTGCAGGTAAATTTTTAATCTATTTAGGAATAGTATAATCAAAAATTTGTTGGTTTGTCTTCATCTCGATATGCATAGCATAACATTTTCATATGTTTGCAATAGCTTAGGATTTTTTAGATTTGAGCAAACATCTTGCATGGGATCACTTCAAAAACACCTCTTTTAGCTTGTGAAACAACAATTATAGTTGCAATATGGTGATAGTCAGTATAGCTATGCATCTTTGTTGTTTTTTATAATGTAGAAAATTTCGTTAGTTAACTAACGACGGCAATTCAATGTTAATTGTTTTTGTTTTGCTAGAAATGAAAAAACTTCTTCAAGAATGGAAAAAGTTACATCACGTTAGAGATTCTTACACAAACTTTTCTGATAAGTTTACTAAAAGTCAAACAAAACGCAGAACAGCCTTACTCAACACAATATACACTGTTCAATTGTATATTTATGTTGACTACAACCTGAAGAAAACGTAAGTCAATTTTAAAGCTATACATTAATCAGTTTGTATTATTTAAAATTGTCTTTTTGCTGCATATGATAAAATAGTGATTACTACTTTCATGTGAAAAACAAATTTTAAAAGTTTCCATGTGACAAAAAACGACTAAATATACAAAATAACTAAAATATCAACATAGGTTATGGCTGTGTAGGCCAGTATAAAACTCTTTAATTATTTGCAATTGGTAAATTTTAAAACAAATAGCAAATTCTAGTTAGTCTACTATAACTTGCTATGACTTACAGTCATGACACCTTGACATGATGACAGGAGGTGTCATGACAGTGGGTCATGACACACTGTTATGACAGTGTGTTATGACACATACAATAATCACGAATCACAAGATGACACTTATTCAAAGCATGTTTTGATGGTTGTTCATACTTACCAGGTTGTCTGATTCAGCCAGGCGATTAGGTTGGCAAGGAACGGATGAAGATTACATCAAATTTTTTGTTAGTCACCTAGTCAATGAGGTAACTCACGCAAGTTTATAGTCCCTATCCCTGTGAGAAACTCCTGATATGAAGGGTTTTTGTTAAAGCGGGCTATAAGAACTTATTCAGATGGGGCACAGGAGCAATTATGACTGGATGCTCTTTCTAACATCACCAATGGCCTTTGTCAGAGTTCAAAACCATGACTCTGTGCTTACTATAGGCAAACGCTATAACGCTTAGACCACGGCGGCTCCCTGGATACTCATTTCATTAATTTTTCATCCCTTAAAATTTAAAGAGTATGTTTTGAAGTATTAGCTTTTGTTTCACTCATCAGTAGGATTAATTTCAAGTTTAAAGCACTGTTTATAGGAAAGTACAAAAAAATGATTGCTACAATGCAAAGTTTTTATTGCATTATATTATCTATCGTTTTGTAGATTTTTATTTATTTGCAGGTAGATGTGCGGTATCAGAGCATAGATACAGCCAGTGTCAACAGCAGACATAGTTGGGCTATACAAGTGAAACTTTCTCATATAAGCATCGCTACAGTATGTGCCTGTAAATTAAGTTTTTTTTCCAAGTTTAAAAGTTTCAAAATAGCTGTCTTCAATAATTCTTGAGTGGTTCATGATAATTACATATACTTGAAATATGAACTTCCGTAAAATGTAATTGTATTCCTTGAAATTGCAAAAAGCATTTTTGTATAACAGAACAATTTCTGATTACAGAATATTGTAAATTGTTGTAACTCAAATTTTTGAACGAACTGGTTTTTAACAGTCGAATGCAGACTCTCCTTGGACTAATGCCAGCCCCACAGGATATGTAGATGCCCCCAGTGCTCTTCACTCTTTTACTCAATGGGTTATTAGGAATGATGGCAATCTGCCAACTGATGCTGACCACTTTATGCTGCTAACGAGGTTAGATATATCTAAGCATTCATAATTATTATTAATATAATGGACAAATTTAGGTTGCTTTTTCTAAAGTGTTTGATTAATCTAAACTTTAAATAATGACTACCTACTCAAGGAAAAAGTTCTCCAATAGCTAGACTGTTGTACTCTGTTTAGAGCTAAAGCCATACAAAAAATATCTCAATATCTACTGTCAGCAGAAACTGTTCAAAAAGTTCAAAAGTTCAAAAATCACTTTATACCTATTTGACTGATCACTATTTAGTGAGCCGGTTTTTGCTTTTGATTCAGTTTTATTCCAATCAGTTGGGCATCATTGTGAATAGCGAGTGAGATTGAAAACATCTGGCAGTTCAGCTAATGGCAATTGATATAGTCATGTTTTTTCTGACAACATAATAACTGCGTATAACAAGTAACTACACTAGTTAGTGGTAAAGTTTTAGGCAATGTAAAATTTCACTCATTACTTTTTTCTGCTAGTTTACTGATAGTTACTGAGAAAAATTACTGCTTTCAGTGTTGATTTGACATTAGATGGTAATGCTGGTATTGCTGGGTACGCTTATCTACAGAGTATGTGTGGAAGTCAATCAACATCCATAATAGAGTATCACACATCCTCAACTTTGGCTCATGAGCTTGGTCACAGGTTGGTTAATTTCACTGAAAGTTTCTATTTTCAGTGAAATTTAAAACACATTTTACATGTTGTCTAAGTGTTCAAATCATTAAAAATCAAGCTTTTTTTTATTTAAAGTTAATGGCACCTTTAATTAAATGTAAATATATAAATTTAAAGAAAAACTGAAAAATTTTTGAACTTGATTTTTTTGAGACAAATAAAAGCAATCTTAAAAAACTTACTTACTTGAGTACAACTTGCGTTTTTGTAAATTTTAAAATAATAATAATTGCAAATTTTTATAATTTTGCTCAGCCTTGGAGCGTATCACGATGTTTATGAGAACGGTTGTGATGGGAGAGAACAGTATGTGATGGCAGCAAGCGGTGACGACTTCTCCAAAGAGGTTGCAGGGAATGATTGGATGTTTTCTAAATGTTCTGTCAAATCATTTGATGCCTTCTTTACATCTTTAAACAGGTGAAGATATCAATGGGAGTCAATTAGTTTTTAATTAAATCAAATACTTAACTATGTTATTATTACGCCAAAAGAAAGCATAATTGATTTAAGATTTTTCTTCTAAATTTTGAACAAAGTAGTATTGAGCAGACAATAGCTTAAATTTGTTAATATTTGATCTTCACTCAAGTGAGAGAAGCAAACAAAGCATTTTATTTTCAAGTTCACTATAAGGAAGATGTCCCTGCATATGATATAAAATTGGTTAGCTGCAGCAACTAGGTTTTATTCGCTATACTAGTTTATATTCATATTTCGAAATGCTTATATATATATAGTGGATTCAGTAACTGCAACTCTATAAGACAAGGGCAATACTTGGAGACAATTCTGTTAGATTGTATCTGCTGTTACTCCAATAAGTATACTATTCCAATGCTAATAATCGAATATAACTTATACAATACTGTGATAATTTTATTATTTGCCATTTTTTAGATTTGTAGCTATATGCATTCAATAGTAAAACATAATTAATATTTAGATGAACAAACAATAGTTTTTAAGTAATTTAATCTCACCGTATTATGATCAACTGTAAATTTAGCTGATAATAATCTGTTTTGTAAAAAAATTGCAGCAAGGATGAAAACTGTTTGCTTAATACTGGAAGGTATATTGATACATGGAGAGAAAACTCTCAACAAAAATTTGGACAATACGTAACATTACATGAACAATGCCGTTTATTTCACGGAGATAATTATTATTATATTGTATGTATATGAAAAGAATATATATATATATATATATACTATACGATAATATTATTAAACACTACAATAATGTTTAATAAGTTCCACACAAAAATTAAATGTATAAGTAGTTTGAATTTAAAAAGTAAACATTGAAATATTGCTTTAAGCATATTATTATTCTGATCAAGTTAGCATATAAAAATCTGTTAAGAATAACTAAATAAAAGAATTGTGTACTTGAAGTAGACACTTATTTTGTAAAAATATTTCTTTGCATACTTGAGGTTCGAAGATTTCCAGACGTGTGCAGAGCTCTGTGGTGTACTATGAATGGTAGAAATGCTTATACTAAACAGCCAGCTTTGCAGTACACTAGCTGTGGAATGAACAAGGTAAGACAACTACTAAAAATTTATGTAATTTAAGTAATAACAAAAATACTATTGAAATAACCTAAATCTAGTAATACACATAAATGTATGAGTCATACAGCATGTTTTCAAATCCTAAAATTGTGATATACATAAAAAGAACAAAAGCCCATCTAATAAAATTTTACAAACTAGTAAATATTATGATGTTTTTATTGCAGTGGTGTGTAAAGGAAAAATGTGTGTTTGACGCTGTGGCACCGCAAATTGATGGTAAGAAAAATATTGCATCTAATATCAGATTTAATATTTTATTTTGTAAAACTGAAAAAAAAACTTAAAACTAACAATTAACAAAACTAAAAGTTTTGTAAAAAAAATATATTTTAGCAGCCATGTTGAATCATTTAGTTTATGTATAATGAAAGCCCAAGACTTATACTTGAGTTTTAAAATACTTTTAGCAAAGTGCCCAGCTGGAAATAAGCCAGGAAACTTTTTACTAAGTTCTCAAGTGATGAATTGCAAAACCGTTACATCTGAGGATTGCAACAGACATAATTTGGTACGACAATTATGCTGTAGCAGTTGCAAGAAATTTGCCACCCCTTGGCTTGGACCTGATTGCCCTTATGGAGACAAGAATCTGTTCCATTCTATACACTCATATAAGAAAACCGTTTGTCCCGAAATTACTCTGTCACAATGCTCATACGATCCAGCTGTACAGACATCTTGCTGCCAAACATGCTGTGAGTTCAGCCGACCAGAGTTGCCTTTCACGTGTCTTGAAGAAGAATTTGTGACGACCACCTCTGAACTTCCAAATTCATTGGCTTCCTTCATCGACCCATCTTTAACTTTAGTGTTGATATTGAATATCCAACAAGTTCTATTTATTGATATAATTTTTTTCTGAAAACAGTTGCAATTTGCATAAAAGTTTTGGAACTATTGGTTACAGTTGATTGCCTGTTCAGTTGTCTTTTTCATATCATTAAACATGCTCTAGTAAAGAAAATCTAAGGCCTATATATATATGTATATATATATATATATATATATATATATATATATATATATATATATATATATATATATATATATATATATATATATTTATATATATTTATATTTATATGCATATGCATATGCATACTGTATTTGCAATAGAAAATAATGAAACAACATAGTATGTAGTATAAAGTAGTTGGATTATATAGTAAAGCATAGCACCCTATTAGCAATTATCACAATATACAGCATAATACATATTATTTCAACCTAGTAAAGAAAATTTTAATTGAATTTCCATATTTCATGTTTCTATTTATTTTAAATGTATAAAAGTAATTTTCAGCTTAGATTTAGTAGTTTAATAATATATTTTGGTTTGGCATTTGAAATTTATACTTGATAGGTATTATAATTTGTTTTGATGCATAATCTTTGATTTGAAAATATTTGCATTGGAGATTACAAATATGCTTGCAATCTTGAAATATTTGAATAAATTCATCAACTTTATGCTCACAATGTAATCAAGAAATTCTTCCAACTCAACAATCAACATTAAAATTCAATGAAGGTAAAAGAAATTATAGCTGCCAGCTTTCATTCCTAATAAGGGAAAAAATAAGTGATGATTTTGAGAATCTATATTTTATTGTTGGCTTTACCTTTCAAATATTTTCAGGCCAAACAGTCAGGTAAGTGCATTCTCATTGGCCGAGAGCCTCTTTGGCTCCATACATTCTAGCACTGCATACTTTTTCTTACTCTAAAATAGTAGAGAAATATTTTTGCATGAAATATTTTTCATATAATATCGTCTTTTTAAGATTTTACAATGAAGCCGGTTGTCTTTAAATGTATTTTTTGATGCTGTTAATTAGTATTGCAAGACAATTAATTTTAGAGTCTTGAAAGGCAGCTAAAACATATTTTGTACACAAACACTTGCATAAATCTGTCAGCCTGTCTCCCCTGCCTCTCCCTCTCTCCCCTTCTCTCTCCCTCTTCCTTTTGCTGATAGTGCACATGCTGCTTAGTTGCATGTTACTATAGAGTATAACAATACCTAATTATAGAATGGGTAGGATCGTGTACTGGAATACCAACACACTTTGATGAGAGGCTGAAAAGATTCTCCCTCAACATAAGCTGGCAGCAAACAGATGACCTTTTACCTTTTAACATTACGTTGAATTTGGAGAGAAGCTCTGTGGTCAATTCTCAAGTTCCTGTTTTTAAGACTGATTCCTTCAAAAGACCATTTCAAGCATATCTACACCACACAAAGGTAAACAACTAAAAAAATATTAGTTTTCCATTTTTCTATCAAATGAGGTTTTCCTTTGAATAAATATTTTTTGCATTTTAAACGATTTCAGATATTTAAAGCATCTCTGAGTACATAATATTTTTGTTTATTTTAAATTTGACTACAGTAAATAGGGAAAATATACGAGAAGGCTACAGCATGTTGCTTGAAAATCTAAATTCGCTAATTGTTCTAATCCTGCAATCAAGCCTATTTACACATTTGAGTTTCAGTTGATAAGCCTGATCAAGTTTGATCTTTTATTCAAAGACATAACTATTGGCAATAACTGCAAATCACAAAAGCAAGTGATTTTCCCTTTTTCTCTTCATTTGTTACATTGCCCTTCATGTATTTTTCAAAAAACAGTACCTGCATGTACTTGTACCCGTATTTATGTCAAATGATAACTTTTTATGTATATAACATGTGTTACACTTTATGCAAAGTTGCTTAATGTAAGCTTTCTTTGTCATATAAAGAAAAGCTCAAGCAAGTTTATAGTCATCATCCCTGAGGAAAAACGTCCAACAAAATAGGTTTTGGTTAGATCTGCGCTACAGATTTATTCAGGTAGGGCACAGGAGCAATTATGACTAGATGCTCTTCCTAACATCACCAAAGGCCTTTATTGGGGTTCGAACTCATGACTTTATGCTTGCTAAGACAAAGCCCTAACCCGTAGATCATGTCTGCTCCTTTGCACTGTCTGCTATATATTGATGATTAAGTTTTTGCACACTAGGGAAGCCAGTTCTATCAGGATATCCAACGTCTTGCGTCGATCGCAATTACCAAGTCTTTTAGAAACAAGATAACACTAGTAAGTAAATTTTAATTACTAAAAGTATTTGGACATTTAATGCTCTTTGTGTAGAAATACCCAAATTCTATAGTAATTGTTGTAGTAATTTGAAAATATGACATAATGTATTTCTACAAAAACTAAGCTTTTTTTGTAAAACACAGAATGGGAGTTTTCTTGATGGAGATGAAATGTATGATGTTGAATCTTACCAACCAAGACTAGAAAAGAAGAGCACAACCAGTACAGATGGAGTTGTAATTATCAGAAGAAAGAGATTAGCAAAACATGCTGCTTTTAACACTACTTGTTCTGGTTAGCCAATTATAGTAATTATCAGAGGTACAGAGGGTAACTAAAGCCAAGTATTGTCAGCCAAGTCTTATAATTTCAAATTTTTAAATGCACAAACTTTTTTTACTACCACTTGAAGCATTCATATTTTTGTCTTCTGTATAAAAAATAATCATTTATAAGTTTTATCCCCACCAGAGTTGCTTTATTAACATCATGTCTGTTTTAGAAACACATTTAACATTGTTTTAATCTTATCTCAATCAGTTATAATCTTGACATGTTAACAAAATTGAACAGAGAATAGGTAATGAATTGTATGTGGTCATTTATCAAAGTACATTATATGTTCTTCAAATTCCTTTGGTAATAAGAAATTGCAAACTAATTAAGTCTTTTTATATTAGAGCCTTGTTCATTTTGAAATAGTTTTATTTGCTTTTGAAATATTTTAAATCTATTTCTAATGGCAGCAACAGCAGAAAAATTTACTAAAGATCGCTCGGCACAGCAACACTTTGAGTTCCATGCCTTAAAAAGACATCTTAAGTATAAGAGACAAGCACCACATGCTGTTTACACCGTGCAGCTATATGTGATTGTGGACTTGGCATTGTATACCAAGTAAGTTCGAATTGTATATCAGGCACCTGTGGGTCATATACTGATGTAGAGCAGTGTGAGTCACAATAAACCAAGCAAAAATACTTTCTTAATTAGTTTTCTTATGCTGTGAACGCATGTTTATTGTGAAAAAAACATTATTCAGTGGAAGCCATCTTAAATTATCAATTGGTTTCAATGGGTAAAGGCAAAAAATACCCACAGCTAATTTCAATAATTATATAATATGTATAGCTATGTCTTCAAATATGCTTACATAAATATTTTCCTGTGATACGGAGAAATAAAAAAAATAAGCACCATTCACCAAAACATAATATTTTCAACCTTTTTTTTAAATTTCATGTAAATAACCAAAAATATTTTTTGCTACTTCATATATCTAAATAAATATCATTCTTTGATGAAGCTATTTCTGTGTAAATTTGTGTCAATGCAAAAAAGCAAAAAAGGTCCAACATCTGATTTCATTTAATCATATGATCTGTTGCTAAATTTTAAAACAATGTGCTTATATAAATACATCTCTCATAAATACATAAATGGAAACAAAACTGTAAATTTTCGACTCAAAAAATAATGCATAAACCCTGCTCTTCAAAATTGGGTGTTTGCATTATTATATGCTTCTTAAAAAATGAGTAATCAAACAAAATATTTTTTATTCACTTCATAATCATCTAAAAAAATAAAATAAGTTTATATTTTTGATATCACTGTATTAATTTCTCGAGTTAATTGAATGGAACTTAAGACTTTCAGAATTACAGTAAATTAATATATTTTTGTATATTGTGAAAATTTACATTGATATAAAACCTAAAAGTATTAGTTTATAGGCTTTTAGATTCAGCTAGAAGATTGAAATGGAGTGACACAGTTGAAGACTATATAATATTTTTTCTCAGCATGTACCTCAATGAGGTAAGAGCCAATCAGATCCCTCGTTGTTTTTCCTCTCCTAATACCGCACACAATAGAGTTATCTCAGAGTATTTGCTTTTCGTTCTCTGTACAACATATTTTTGAAATCTTCAACATAATTATGCAAATAGTTATAATTGCAGTGAATAATAATATTGTGTGACAGTGTGAACTATCAAGTTGCACCATATAGCACTGAAACATTTTTGTAAATATCTATAGGTGTTGTTTACCCATTGATACTTTCTTATATGAAGTTTCACATACAACTAATTATATTATCTGACTAAGCATACCACTATAAATTATGCAATTGATATAGTGGTACAATATACTAATATATAACATTTTAAATAATCGAACAAAATTCGGACTTATTTTTGTTTTTAATTTTGTTCATGCCTACTTATTATAGCCAGTATTTACACTAAATTTTTCAAAGTTTTTGCTTTCATGTGTCTATGATATGTAATAAATCAATCAATCAATTGCGTAATGGAAATTTTTTTTAAGCTTGCATGTACTTATAGATTTATATTTTAATAAAAGTTAAACGCTTTTAAAAACTTGATTATTTAAGGAAATTTCAAATACTGCTGCATAAAATCTTTAATATTATTTTGTAATCTTACTGTGCTACTTTAATTTAAATGAATTAGTTTCAGACTTAAAACTTTTTCTGATTCATCATTGCAAATTCTGATTTTGACAGTAGCGGTTTTGAATTAAATATTTTAAACCCCCATTTTTAAAATTAATTATAACTAATTAGTGTTTAGCTTTAAATGCACACAAAGTATTAAACTTTCAAACATAAACATAGCATAAGTTCACTTCTGCAGACCTGACGTGTGTTTTACTTGCAGGTTGATGTTCAATACAGAGGAATAGATGCATCAAAAGTTGACAGTACTTTTAACTGGTCTATTAGAACTAAACTATCTTACGTACATTTTGATACAGTGAGTACTTCATATATTAATATTATAATGCATAAGTACACACGGACTAAACTGTTTTGTTACTTATTTATATTTATAAAAGGTCTTTTGAAGAAAACCAAGTATATGCAATATAACGCAATCATAAATATTGCTTTTGAAAACAAATGAGTATAATAAAAAGTTGTAAGTTATAATAAAGATTTATACTATAATTTAAAATTTATGTTCATCATTGTGGTGTTGTAATTTGCTACTATAAGTGCTCATAGTATATGGGTAGTTAAAAGACTGCAGCTAAATTATCAGTAAGGGTAGTAGGTATTACCAGCTTTTTTCGATCCTGAGTGTAGCATTTGCCCTAAAGAGTGGCGGGACTGGCCAAGCTCAAGAGTTGACGAAGTAATTATAGAGTGTTAGAGAACTGGGTAGAATGCGGTGTTTAGATTTCCCATAGTCACTTCTACAATGTAATGGTTACCTGGATAGCTTGTAAGTTGGGGGCTTGTAATTCAATTTCAAGAGGAAACAATTTTTCGTAAAGTTTCATAATTTTTACAGCCCCACTCAGAGTTATCCTTCTCATCTCCTGATGCACCTGGCACTTTTGAAGCAGATTACGCTCTAACAAATCTAACGTCTTGGGTTTCTCGAAACTCAGCTACTTTGCCAGATGATGCTGACCACATTACGCTACTAACAGGGTAAACAATTTTTGCTAATATAAAGTGCTAGAAACAGAAATTGAAATGGTTTTTTTCTAAAACACTGTTTATTAGCTATTAAAACTTGACAACACAATCAAAATATTATAAATATGAAACTATATAGGCCTAATGCATGAATTCCAACTTTTGTGTTATCAAACTTAGATTATATTTTCAAAACCTGCAAAAAGGCTTTTATTGACTTGAAGAATTAAGATGCATGCATTTTATGACCTAAAAATTTATAGAATAAAGATTCCAGTTTAATGCGTAGATGAAACTTGATGCATTTTAAACTTTTAGCAAGTTTTTTGTGGTAGAACAATTTTTTCCAGCTAATATTTTAGCTTTTAGAAAGTGTGGTCTTGAAAATATTTTTATAATACTCTATAGTTGCTTACAAATATGTGCAGCAACTGTAAGACAAACATAGATCAGCTTGCATAATTTAGTACTCACCCAATATTTCTAGTTTTCAGTTATGTTTTACAATTTAGCTGCTAATATATATATATATATATATATATATATATATATATATATACATATATATATATATACATATATATATATATATACATATATATATATATATATATATATATATATATATATATATATATATATATATATATATTGTTTTTTTTGCCCAAAGTTTTTTTCTCACTTTGTTTGACTTTCTGTAGTTTTTCCTATTGTATTGGTAATTTGAGATATACAAGTGTGAAGGTATTTTTTTCTCATAACGGCTGCAGCTATGTTTTAATTACTAATATGAAAATTAAATGCACTTCATTGGTGCAGGTTTCCCACTCAGTCTTTTTTCCTATACAAATTTGTACTAATTGTGAAAGAATACCATGATTTGTTGGTTTTATAAATGTTTAACCCATTTCAATGGTTGGTTCTGATTTGCTGGTGTGTGCTAAATAAAGTAAAATGACCATCAATAGCGTTGAGATGGCGCAGTGACCCACCAGGTTAGCCATTACGTAACACGGGCACTCAGTAATTTCAACACCCACCCGGCCCCATCGTTCTGTAAAATCTCTCTGAGTCCTTTATTACTCCTTCAATTTTTAAACCCCACTTAAATTTTTCAACAAACTACCACAAATTTTGACTACAATTCAAAATCGCTTGTAAAATATTTGACTCCATTGAAATTTTTAACCGAGATGTTCAGCCTCTAATCGGTTAACAACCACCATTGCACTACCAGAGCTGCTAAAGAAACTCAACACTACAATATAGCTGAGTAGAGTCTCGACATTGCGATCAAAACTAACTCACTTTAAATAATAGCTGTCTTGCAGCATCCAGTAGTAATTGCTCATGTGCTCTATCTCGATAATTGTTCTTAGTTTGAATCACCAAAAGAATTTTCATCAGAAGTTCTTACAGAGATGGCGACTAGAAACTTGTGTAAAGTTTCTAATTTTGAAAAAAAAACTGTATTGTAGTTTAGACCTCACAACAAATGGTAACAAAGTAACCGCCGGATACGCCTACGTTAGTCAGGCTTGCAAGAGTCATCGAACTTCTGTTGTGGAGTTTCAAACGCCATCAACATTAGCTCATGAACTAGGTCATAAGTAAGTTACTGTAGCACCACAATTAATAGATTAAATTTTAGGTGATCAAATGAGTGTGATAGTAGCATTATACTTTTGTTGTAGATAGAGTTTTTGATAAAATATTGATTATCATATAGTATGTATTTATGCTTAGGAGCTTTTGCAGTTTATGTAATTCAAAGAGAGAAATTGATTGAATATGTTGTAAAGGATTAGCTAGTGTCAACTTCTTGCAACCTGAGAATTATTGTTATATGTTTTTTATGACAGTATACCTCCTGAAGTGTGTGTGAAATATAAATATCTGTAGTCTTGGTGCAAATCATGATGGACAAGAAAACAATTGTGACCCAACAAGGCAGTATATAATGACTTCAACAATAGGAAAAACATCTGAGGCAAATGTTGGCAACTCCTGGAGATTTTCAGATTGCTCTGTCACCTCCTTTGATGTGTACTTTAGGACTTTGAACTTGTAAGTTATATCTAAATATCTAAATATCTAAATATCTAAATATCTAAATTTATATATATATATATATACATATATATATATATATATATATATATATATATATATATATATATATATATATATATATATATATATATATATATATATATATATATATATATATATATATATATATATATATATATATATATATATATATATATATATATATATATATATATATATATATATATATATATATATATATCTCAATCTGTGGACAGCAGCTGTTTCAGGATTTGTCCCCTCATCAGCACAGAACAGAGTACCATGGCCCACACCTTCGCAATAGTAGAAACTTATAGTTTTACTATAGCATATTTAAAAGGTGTGTAAACTCAAGCCTGAGTGCTCAAGTGACTCTAGGGGTCACCTAGGAGTCACGAGCATTGCAAAATGCTAGCAGCTTGAGTTTGTGACCATGGTGAGAGTGCTCAATCATTTAATATCAATGCTGAACATTAAATGAGAGCGTAATATCTCAATCTGTGGACAGCAGTTGTTTCGGGATTTGTCCCCTCATCATATATATGTATGTAATTCTTTGAGACCCAGTGTTCCCCCATTTGAGACCTGAGAGGAATCCAGAGATAAATTATCACTTACAATCATTTCTCCATAACATTTTCCTGCAAAATAACTCATAATAATGAAAGAGGTTTGTATTAACGCTGTAATAGGGTGTCCCTCGGCGGGGCACTGGTACTCGGTGATTATAATAAAATAGCATCAAAAGCTTGATGGTAGTACAACCTGGTTATCAACTAATGGCATGTCAATTAGATGAACTCTTTTTTTAAATAAAAAAACAGTTTCTTTTTGCATGAATGCACATAAAGACATTGCAATTTGGGCAGCCTCTTGTCATGTGTGAGCATGTTCCAAGCCGAGAGCAAACACTTTTTATAAACTTCATAAACTCCGGAAAATGTTTGGCTCATTTATTTTCCTTACTATGGTCTAAAATACAATGATATTACAATCAAAACATTGAGGAGTTTTGTTTTGTTCTTAAGTAAGTTGAAACCAAATGCACATTCAAAGTGACCTCATTTCATCCTAATGACCGGCGCAGAGGATATGAAGTTGTCATTGCTATAAAAAATAACGCAACACCTAATAACTGGCAGGTTTTGCAATTAGCATGTACAGAAACACATTATGATCAGAAACAGCTAGTTGAAAATCTTGTCAACCTAGTGTATGGGACAAAAATTTGTATTTTTCTTGCAAAATTTGAGGCTAAATCGCTGTCTTATCAAACAGCCATTTCAATTTATGTCAGCTCTCTGATGAAGGCGGGAAAAAGTGAAATAAAATAAAATGGCTATTCAAATGTTACTTGCAGAAGACAATATATAGCTGGTTTTTAGTACCTATAGTTGATATTTGTTGATAATAACCTATCAATATTATACTAATTTTTTTTGAGAGGGGTGCTAGGTCTCAAAGGTCTCACATATACATTATTTGACTTTATACAGCCTATGTGTTTTAGTGAAAGGAACAATTGTTTTTTAAACTCTGGAACTTATCAACCCGCATTGGAAGATAACTCTCAAACGAAGCTTGGGCAAACCTTTGATGTTCATGAACAGTGCAAAATAATACATGGGAAAAATTACCATTTCGCGGTATGGTTAATGCATGTTTGTGCATAGATTGTCTCTATATACCTAATTATTTTTTTTTAACTGCTGCAAACAGTTTTGTGTAAATGAAAATATAATACTATGTTTAAAGCTGGGCGGTAGAAATTACAATTTCTTATTAAACATTTGTTGAAAGCTGAATGAGAAACATGCAAGTTATTTTCTAAATTTTCTTAAAGCAAAGTTCAAAAACATACAAACGATACGATTTACATTCAGCAGCCATTCTCATGATGTGTTATATTCTATATGCAAAAAAAAAATTCTTTACTCTGAAAATAAAATATTAGTTTGAGCCTAATTTATGTAACTGTATTTCATATTTTTTTTAGTGTGCAGTCATTTATCAAACTTGCATTAAATCCAAATACAATTTTATTGCATAATTTTGTTAAAGTATTCAATTTATTGCAAACGAAAAAGGTAAGTTAACTCAATTTATTTTGAAGAATATTTATTTCAATTCAAAATTTTTCTACCAATCCTGATCAGTATATATATATATATATATATATTTATATATATTACTTGAGAACCCTGGGGCACCTTTACTGCCTCATGTAACCACAATTTGTTTTATATGCTGAGACAAGCAAATGCTTTTGCATCTAACAAGAGATTATAACGGCCACAGATTATGTGCAGGTCATCAGAATGTTTGCATTCCATATTTACGTGTTTTAGGCAAATGAACTTGATCAACTTTGCCAAGCTCTGTGGTGCTCAGAAGATGGAAGTTCTTTGGTGTCAAGACGAGCTGCATACCAATACACCAGCTGTGGGAATCGGAAGGTAAGGTTATCGAGAATTGGGTGCGGTAATAGAAAATTTTAAAGACTCGTGCTTTTTAGATTGAAGATGTAGTAACAATATTGATTTACTTGCAAGAATTTAAAACTAGTAACCCAAACTAATTTTTAGAATATAATTTAACAAAATTAGGCTATTGAAACTTATCTTCTTATACTGAATGTAAATTCCATATTATTGTAAAGTTATATGTGCATTCTTCAAAAACCAATCCTCAGAATTTGGACAAAAGCTGAGGTTTATTAAAACGTTTGTCACAAACTGAAAAGTAAAACAATATAACTGGTATTTACGGTTTTGCTTAACTAAGTCAATAGCCGTTTCTGTTTTGTAATAAAAAATAACTGAAACCTCAAAATTTTGTCCTATTACCCCTAGATTATTTATTCCTACTAAAAAAAACTAGATGCTTGTATTCACTGTTGAATAATTAAGCGATGACATTTTTGTTGACCAGCTTTAACTTAGCAAGCCATGCAAAATATATTTTTATGCAAAAAGAAAGAAGTAACATTAAAAGTGAAAGCAAAAGTTTGTTTCAAACAAAGCACATACAGTCGAGTTTTTTATTTTCATTATCTTCAGTAATAGAAGAAGATAAATCTGAATTACGATGCTAATGTAGTGCCTCTTGAATCATAGTTTTGTATTAGAGGCTCCTTTATCAACATCCGCATATTAAATGGATAATCATTTCACTCTACTACTAAACTACACTCACCTAACTGTCTTAAAATCTTCATTAAAATATTTTACAAGAATTAAAGTTTCAAACCAACATCAGATGTAAACAATCACAAGATATTATGTTTAAAATAAAGAATTATTTCAAAAGCAAAAGAATATAATTCTTGTTTAAAACTCTAGTTACAGAACCTATGACTGTTGATTTATCTCGTTGTAGTTGTATATTTATAAAGTTAAGATTGGTCAATCTTGTAAAGTTTTTGATGTATTATTGTCAACAGCCAGCTTCCAATTCCTACCATATATTTCAGCATTTTGGATAAAACTAAAAATATTGTAGTTTATTGTGTTGTATTCTTCAGTACAGTTTTGTTTTTGCAGTGGTGTGTTAAAGAACTTTGTGTATATGACATCGAAGCTCCAGCATTAGATGGTAAGTTTTAATACATTTTTATCGATCAAATTCTATTCAAAGTAACATTTTGCTATATATTACAAGTTAAAACCAAAAATGTTACCCCTTTTTGAAATTTCAATTTATTGTTTTAGAAATTTTTTTATGATTTCCTTAGATATATTTATTTGTTGCATTTATATTTGAATTAGATAAAACTTTCATTGTATGCTTTGACTATATTTTAGTCAACTGTTTTAGAGATATTTCATGCTCACAACTTGAAATTTGAAACCATATAAATTATAACATCTATCAATTTAGATTAATTGAACTACAAAGCCAAAACATTTATTTGCAGAAATATTAACTAAACAAGTAAACTTTTAGAATTTTATTGGCAAGTATCTTATAATTTGATAATTTGACCAGTGTTTTCGTAACCTAATTCAGAGATTTTTACAACATTTTTCAACATGACTGCCTTAAAAATAAAATAATAAGAAAACTGCATGTAGTTATTAACTGTACCCAGTAAATTTTTCAGCCAGAAACCTGCTGTTATATTATTCTATAACTTTATAGAAGCTCTAAAGTCTAAAGTCTGTTGACAAATTTTGTAAACATGCTAGCAGGTACATTATTTTGTCTTTGTTTGCATTATAAAACGACATGAGGCTTATCATGCCAAGTAATGATATGAATATCGTAATAATAATTTTATAGAAAATTGCTTATTTGGAGATCAGATAGGAAATCTACCAGTAACACACCCAAATCCAACATGCAAGGAACTGTCATCAGCTCAGAATTGTGCAAATAACGATTTCATATCAACCTTGTGCTGTGCCAGCTGTAAGAAACTACAGACCTCCTGGCTAGGACCTGACTGTCTGTATGGAGATCAAGACCCGGCCTGTTCAACTATAGATCTTTTTTCCTGTCGTCTAAATGCCGACGTATGCTGTCAAAGATGCTGTCATGTAAACGGACCAAGCCCAGGATATAGGTGCGAACCTTCATCTATGGCAGCACCACCTACCATGACTACACCAGCTACCACCACACCAACAACCACTACGACACCAACAACCACTACAACTACTACTACTACACCAACCACTACTACTACACCAACTGCAACGGCAACACCAGCTACTACTACAACATCAACTACTACTACAACATCAACTACTACTACAACACCAACTGCTACTACAACATCAACTGCTACTACTGCAATAAGAACCACTGCTACTAAAACCTCAGCTTCAACAGTATCTGCTTCACAAAAAGCTTCTATATCAACTGCCACTGCTGGATCAGTGACTGTAACTACACCAACAGCTGCTACCACCATGCTACTAATAAAAACTTCTATTGCGGAACAGGTTTCTCCCTTTCGTGAAGCAACTGAAAAAAATGTAATTCCTGTCAATTGTTCTTCTGTTAGAAGAGCCAATAAAATTGAATTGTTGCTAGAAATGTTGTTGATCATCACATTAAGCTGTTTAGTAAATAAGTGGTAAATTTATTATAATATTTGAATTATTTTGCTGTCTATTTAGATAATTTGACAAATAAAGTTATGCAAGGATAAAATGATGCAATATTTATTGTATTATTGTAGTAACGTTTTGCCATCCCATCATGTAGCAACATGATTAGTCATCTATAATCCTTTGATAGCAAAAGATATTTTATTTTTAGTTGTCAAGCACTTGGATATACATTATAAGACAACATACTTTAACTGAAATGCTTTGTTATGCAACATTGTATTAGTGCTATAGATCTGATTCACACAATTTTTATCTTTAGATATAAAGTTTTTCTAATGCTTCGTTCAGATTAGAATAGGTTGTCACAATATTGTTATAAAGACATATTTTTTATTACTTATTTACAAACCATTAAAGCTTTGCATTACTGAATAGCATTGCAAGCGCATTCTTTCCCAGAGTAGGCTAGCTGCTGTTGTCTTCAGTCAACCATTTTCTTGTCAGATCTACTACAGCTAGCAAGCTGACTGACAAACCACCATTGTATATTTATAATTATACATATTACTTTTTTACGCTGCATCTTTTTGAAAATTTTACCTACAATAGTATTATTTTCAAAATGTAATGTGCACCACATACCAAACAAGAATCACTATATGAAAAAGTGTAAGTTCATTTTAGATTATAGGTGTTTTGATATCAGACTTGTTTGTAGTAATTCTCGGTAATTAAGTAGCAGCAGCAGTAGCAGTAGCTGTAGCAGTAGCAGTAGTAGTAGTAGTAGTAGTAGTAGCAGTAGCAGTAGCAGTAGCAGTAGCAGTAGTAGTAGTAGTAGTAGTAGTAGTAGTAGTAGTAGCAGTAGCAGTAGCAGTAGCAGTAGTAATAGCAATATTAGTACTACTAAAAGCTGTTGTATTATAATGTACTTACTATATAATAGTTCTATGCTTTTACTAGATCAAGTTTACCTTCAGTTAAATAAAGTTATCGCCATCTTAAAAACTACACTTTCTCGTGTTCATTGTCTAACAAAATATAATCTACTGCATTCACAGTCATAATATTACAGTAGCAGCGGCAGCAGCGGTAGCTGAAGCGGTGGTGATGGTGGTGGTGATGGTGATAGTGATGGTGGTGGTGATGGTGGTGGTGATGGTGGTAGTGATGGTGGTGGTGATGGTAGTGGTAGGTGGTGGTAGATAGTAGTTGTAATTAATTTTTAAACCATCTGTAACTTTTATGAATGATTTGGCATGCCTGGGCTACCTCTGCCAATTGATGAATGGGGCGGGAAGATATTTTAACTGCTATTATATTATACTACTAGCTATAGCTCTTAAAATAATCAGCCCACATCTTTCAGATGAACTGAAAGGTTACAGATTGAAAGTGATTCTCATAACATTTATAAATTAGATAGAGATAGTACTGTGTTGTATGAATTACAAATATTTCACGCTGTTATTAAATTCAATAAAAAAAACATGTTGAATTAGAATTAGTGAATCTCACTAACACAATCACATAGTACTATATAAAGTTATAGCCAGAAAGATAAAACCAATCAGAGGGCAATCTTCATAAATATGCCAGCTAGCAGTCAGCTTTAATTTTCTAAAGTATTAGGGGTAATAGTACTGACAGTGCCGAAGCCTAAAGGCGGCAGCTCCAGCAATAAGACCTTTGTTATCTTGTCTATAGCAACGAGTGTTATTTTAAAGTTGATAATTTTTACTTATACTATCTGCATAAACACAATTACCACCTGTATTATACAAATTTTTATGTGCACAAATTAAGAATGAGTGGTAGCAAAACATTACGCTTGGATAATGAATTCGGTAGTTACTAAGTATGCTAGCCCGTCATTATATCTAGGTATCATATTATCAACAGCTAGCTTTAACATCTACAAATGATTCAGATATGCAGTTGTTTATACCATAATACAGATCATTATAAACAAGTAAATGTGTTGTTTGGAAGGCACCACAGATGTACATGTTCAAAGCATGCCTACAATTTTATATTATACCAAACACATTTATAGGATTACAAGGTTTTTGTTGTATTTATATCTTTCATTGTCATTGTGATTAGATTATTACCATTGATGATTGTTGATGAAGTTGCAATCTCTGTATTTTGCTGAACTATGTTTAACCTTTGTATTCATATGCGCTATTTTATAAACTTCTAAACCTTCAAAAATACAAGAAAACAGTTATATCATATATTCTGGAAACATAAATATTTAGTTAAATTATTGAACTTGCGTTATAAATTCCTTCAGTGCTTTGTGTCATCCCATTTTCTATTTCATGTTTTAAGGGCGTTTACTAAAAAACTCGAGATCCGATTAATATCTTTCACTTAAAAATTTATGTTTAGGTAAGTTGTAAATGGTCTCGACATAGATTCATGGAATATGATTAAAATGAAATTTTAATCATATAATATCTATTCATTTCTCTAAAAAATAGATTACAGCTATAGTCTCAAATGCTATTTTTTAATTAACTTCCTTTTTAGTTTACATTGCTCACAGATTTCCCACGTAACATAGTCACAAATCACAAAAGTACATGAGGGCTAAGCACTACAGCCCATTATGTTTGTTTCGTAATAAATCCATTTCCGTATCAGCGTTTTTTGTTCTAAGTACAGTACTGTGAGAAATTGTGTAATGGTGGGCACATATATCAGACAGGCAACTCTCTGTTGGACCGGTAGTATTCCACCTGTATTAGAGGCCAAGTATCTGGCCTAGTACAACGCCTACTAACACGCAGACAATGGATAGTTATTTTACGATATGCATGGGACTCACTAATTGGAGTTGATTGACAGCGGCTTAGATAGCTGCAGTAAAATAGCAGCAGTGGATTAGTTAGGTTGTGTTTTTGCTAACATAACTATGTTAAGTTTTTCCTTTGTGTTTAGTTAGTTACTTTTTTATTATTCGTATAAATAAATTCATTCATACTCTAAGTCGGTAGCATTGCTTTTAGGATAACTACCCATAATAAGTAAATCATAAATACACAATGATACCTATAGGCTATATTTTAAATATAACTGAATTAAATAAAACAAAATGCAAATTTTCAAAACTAGTACAATAGCAGAAAAACGCTTACCTAAATAGTAAAGAAGCTTGTTCAGAATAAATTAAGTTAACAATTTAATACAAAAATCATTTTTGCTAACTTTCAAATATATGGTGCAAAATCATATTAGAAATATCCTAAAACATAAAAACTTTGAATTAAAATCAAAAAAGAAAATTAAATATACTGACAAGATTTTTGCAAAAAAATCCTCATAAATATAAATAAAAGCAGCAGATAATAGTTTCATAGCAAAAACCGGGCTATGTTATTATAAGTATAAATACTGCCTAATTTCTAGCAACATAAAAGTCAGTTGAAGCTCTCATTCTTCTATTGTTGAAAGGATCCATATACATGGCCATGTCTTCTATTTCTTGTAAATTCTTAGAGTGTTTACCTCTGGAGTTAGCTCTCTTGAAGCAGCAGGCACACACTGTGACAATGATCACTGTGACTGCGGAAAGAGAGATGGTGCCTATCACTATGTATATCCAGTGGGCACAGAAACCTGAAACAAATAACATTAAGTTTATTAAAAACTATATAAGTAATATAGCTGACAGTAGCATATACAGCTTGTGTTAATATTGCTTATTGTTACATTTCCTAAAGCATCGTTCATTATTGTTTTGTAACTAATATTATACAAAATTTTGTATCCAAAACACACAAATCTGTATGAGAACCAACTTATAAATAAAAAGATTTTCATTAAAAGCTTCAAAACTGTTCATTTCCATTTTTTCGAAGTCAAAGCATAAAATATGATTGAAATAAAACATATAATATTATGGAAACATAAAAATAACATTTTGCATGGGCTCACAAAAAGCAGATATTTATCTTTGCAAGACTTGCGTATATATATTATCATATGCGCACTACAACAATGAGTAAGGTACAATCTCTAAGACAAAAGTGTTTGAATACCTTCGCAAACACATTTTGGTTCATCTTCAGATACTTCCTTACAGACATGGGTTGTCGGACAATCGAAATTGTCACAGGATCGAGCACAAGTTCTACCTCTCAAATCCGAGAACTCTGAAAGATCTGCAGAGTATTGTAGTAAACTTGTGGGTTCTGAATGCAACTAGTGCCTACATGCTCTAGAAAGAATAAGCCAAGTATTTGAGTACAAATGAGGATAACCTTTATTGTATCAGATACAGCTTATGTGGTCCTACTACCAGCGAGCTCCAGTAGTAGTCTGAATCTACACTGGAAACTCGCCTGCTTTTATACACAAGAATTCACATCTAGAATGTTCCAACAGACAAAAGAAAGTTAAGCTTGACAGTAACAAAAGAAAAATAGACAAAGGAGAATGAATAATTCAATAGGCCAAGAATTTAGCTATAATAACAACCTATTGAAGGCATTCATAAAAGCTACACAAATTTCCAGTATCAGTATTAATGCAAAACGATGAAATAGCAAAAAAGGGAAAATAACTCTGGAAATGCGTATTTAATGAAAATTACATTATACTGAAAGCTTAATCGCAATAATAAGACATTAGAAAGCTAGTGCAACTTAGCTACAATTACAGCATTCAAAATATACGCAACAGTAATTATAATACTGACACACGCAGTTACTTGAGAACAGTAGAGGATGAGAATCTATCACATTCTCCCCCCATCGAAAAGCATCCCCTTTTCGATAACAAAACAATGATTCCACACAAAAAAATGAAACACAAACGTAGAAAAATATGCGGTTAACAGGAAAGTATTATGATTAATCACACGTAACCCGAGAACATTTACAGTTCAGTTGGCTATTGCCAGCGGCCCCTGGTTGTCCGGTTTTATCATTAGAGGTGGTGCACCAGGCTTTCTATCTCTTCTGTACTTGGATCGAGGATATGGGACCAGGCCTCGATTGCGCTATCCAGGACGCACTCTCGGTAAGGAAGTGCCATACTCTGCCCGTGACGGGGCAATTGTGGGTGGGTTGGCTGAGTCTGTTCTTCTATCTGGTTGCCTGGTGCTCCAGATATCCAATACTGGCGGGCGACCAGGGCCCGAGGCATTGCCAGTATTGGAGAGTCCTCTTCGTCTCTGCCTGCGAGGTGGTCGCCGTATAGAGTGCCCTGCTCCTCCCCAGCTGTGAGCTGGAGCTCAACCGGTTCGGGGTCAGGGCCACTAAGGCTGGCGGAACACACCTCGGAAGAGGGGGTGTCGTACTGCTGGCTGCGGGGAGCCGAAACAGGAGCTGGTGGGGGAGGGGAGTCGGATCGACTGGCCTCCTCGGTATCCTTACGCTCCTCTGTTTGGGTATCCGGCGAGGTAATTCCCATAGCTGATGCTAGGGTCTGAATAACAGTGTTTAAATTATACTTAGGGGTATCAGGATTAGAATTTAACTTGAGCTGTAACTCACGTGCTAGCTGTGTGAAATCTTCTTCTTGGTGGAATTCTCCGGGGTGATGGAGGGAATTTCCAGCCAAGATGGGGTGGTCGTCCGTACTGGGTGGGTTGTCTTCATGAGGGGGCCACTCCAGGTGCCCTACAGCATAGTCTGCCAGATACCTGGGGGGTCTTCTTGACCGCTGGCTCCTCTCAATTGGAACAGGCACCTGTGGTGTTGGTGGCTCCTGGGCTACCCTAGTAGGGGGGTCCCCGCCTTCACCCAACACGGGGGTGGGGGTGTCCTCCCCCAGGGAGGGTGGTGGTCCTAGGGCTTGCCGCTGTTCCTGTTCCCGCTCTTCTCTCTGCTGTCGCTCCAGCTGCTCTATCAAGGCGGCCTGCTCCTGGTCCGACTCTCTGGGAACCACAATTTCCACCTCTCGGGGCTGGGTGGCCCGTCCTCGACGGTTGGGCTGGCGGTGGGGCTCCAGGAGGGGTGGAGCCTCACCCACTGCGTCTGGGCTGGCATGGTAAGGCTTCAGGCGCTGCTCGCTCTGGACCGAGACCTGTCCAGAGCGCTCCACACGGTATGTGTGGTTGGGCAGCACCTCCACTACACAGTAGGGACCGACGAACTTGGGCTGAAGTTTAGCCGACTGTCCGCGTCGCCTACGGTAGCTCACCATCCAGACCCAGTCTCCCACTTGGTACAACGGGGGCTCTTCCGAGTCCTCTGTGCGGGTCTGCCACTGCTGGGTACGCAGTGCATCATGAGCTTTGCCCATGATGTCTATCAGACCCTCTACATATTCGTGTACCGGTGACTCGGGGGCAGGAACATGGTATGTCAGGTGTTCCGGAACCCGCGTCTCTCGGCCTAGCATCAGGAAGTTTGGGGTCTCCTGCGTGGCGGAGTGTGGTGTGCTGCGGTAAGCCCGCATGATTTGCGGCAGCACCACGTCCCATTCTTCCTGACCTCGACCAAGGAGCAGGCTCCTGAGGGCGTCACCCAACATCCTGTTGTTCCGCTCGACGACTCCGTTCCCTTGCGGGTGATATGGGGTGGTCCGACTCTGGTTCACCCCCCATATCCGGCAGAGGTCTCCCATGAGCTGGGACTGGAACTGGGCACCCTGGTCCGTATGTATCTGCTCGGGTAAACCGAGGTAACAGAACACATGTTGGTCCAGGGTCCGGGCCACCGTGGGGGCTGTTGCGTCTGGAATAGCCAGAGCATCTGCCCACCGGGTAAAGTGGTCCGTGAGCACCAGTATCCAGGTGTTCCCTCTGGCGGATAACGGCATAGGCCCGACGAGGTCTACCGCCACTACTTGCCACGGTCGACCAGCGTATAGCCGGCGTCGACCAGTGGTTTCCGTGGGGCGGCCATGCTTGCTAGCTTGGCAGACCTCGCATTGCCGAACCCGCAGTCGTACGTCCCGAGTCATTCCGGGCCAATACCAACGCAGCCGCAGACACCTGATGACCCGACTGACTCCAGAATGAGCCTGCTTATGGGTGTCCCAGATCAGTTCCCGTCGGAGGGCGCGTGGACAGACGACGCGGTCCCTCTCTTGCTGACGGTTGTCTGCTGCCAACGTTATCATCAGGAGGCCATCAGGACTGACCTTGAGGGCATCCCAGCGACGACAGAGGAGTTGGAACTCAACGTCTCCCTGCCGCTGCTGTTCCTCGCTAGGTCGTCGGCCCTCCTTCTTGGCCCGGAAAATGTCCGCTACCGCGCCGGGTAGCGTCTCCTGGAGTCGGCACAGCTCCTTGACATTCTGGTACAGAGTCGGGTTGGCGTGGAGCGCCTGGACGTCGTCTGAGTGGGTTTCGGTCCGAAGATGGCCGTGCTCCCACCGATAGACGGCGCCCTCCCCTAACTCTGTTTCCACGTCAAGGCGAGCGGGTCCCCCGTCCCGCTTCTCAATGTGCAGGCACTGCTTACAGTCTCCTACCGGCCGGCGGCTCATGCCGTCAGCGTTCCCGTGCTTCCGGCCAGCACGGTGTTCTATCCGGTAAGAGAACTCGGCAAGAATCTCTAGCCAACGAGCCACCTGGCTCGAGGGCTCTGCACGTTTACACAGCCATATCAGTGATGCATGGTCTGTTCGCAAACGGAACGTTCTCCCATACAGATATGGCCGAAAGTGCTTGACCGCCTTGACTACTGCTAGGAGTTCCTTCCTAGTGGTGCAGTAGTTCTTCTCGGCGGCCGCGAGAGTCTTGCTGTAGTAAGCTACGACCACCTCACTTCCACCCTGAACTTGAGACAGGACAGCTCCCACGCTGTGGTCGCTGGCGTCAGTGTCCAGGATGTACTCTTGGGCTGGGTCAGGATACGCCAAAATTGGCGCCTCCATTAGCCGCTGCTTGAGGTGGTCAAATGCCTGCTGCTCCTCCTGCGTCCACTGCCACCGGACCCCCTTTGCGGTCAGCCGATTTAACGGCTGAGCCACTCCTGCGAAGCCAGGTATGTACTGCCGGTAGTACCCTACTAGGCCCAGGAACGCGCGCAACTCAGGGAGGTCACGGGGGACAGTCCACTCCTTCACAGCCTGTACCTTCTCCGGGTCAGTAGCGACCCCGTCACGGCCAACCACATGGCCAAGGTACGTGACTTCCGGCTGCAGGAGTGCACACTTGGAGGGCTTTAGCTTCAGTCCAGCTGCCCGGAGACGGTCAAAGACCTCCCGCAGACGACTGACATGGGTCGAGAAGTCTGGGGAGATGACAATGACGTCGTCCAGATAGATGAGGAGGGTCTTCCAGTGTAACCCACTGAGGACCTGCTCCATGAGCCGTTGGAAAGTTGCCGGAGCGGACGTTAATCCAAATGGCAGTACTTTCCACTTCCAGAGCCCGTCGCGGGTGATGAATGCTGCTTTATCCTGGGCATCAGGACTGAGGGGTACTTGCCAGTACCCGCTAAGCAGATCCAAAGTACTGAAGTACTTGCTACCCGCGAGGGCATCTAGAGACTCATCTATCCGTGGGAGAGGGTAGGCGTCCTGGATGGTAACACTGTTGAGTCTGCGGTAGTCCACGCAGAATCTCCAGCTACCATCCTTCTTCTTGACCAGGACTACTGGAGAGCTCCACGCACCGTGGGCAGGCTCAATCAGATCCCGGTCGAGAAGATCCTGTACCTGTCGGCTCACCTCCTTCTCCTTCTCCGGGCCTAGACGCCGGGTAGGCTGCCTGATGGGAGTGGTGCCGGCTGCCAGGGGTATCTCGTGGGAGATGACTTTGGTCAGCCCCATGTCTCCATCGCCACGACTGAAGACATCACTGTACTCCGCAAGTAGTTGAGCCAGTACTTGGCGTTCAGTACTACTTGTACAGTTTCCACACGCTCCATCATATAGGTCAGCCATATGCTCTGGGACTGCTCCTCGTCTGGTGTGAGGGGGGTTCCCCTGGGTGTCGGCCACTGTCTCCAGTGCCGGACCCACATCCGCTTCCTGGATGGAGTGGTACTTCCCCACCAGCGCTCCAGCCAATAATCGGACAGGTTCCGTGAAGGGGTTGATGCACTGCACGAGGAGCTCCTGCCGACAATCTAGCCGATTCAGGCTGTTTGCTAGTCGGATCGCTCCGTGCGTTCCCTCAACCACCCCCAGGCCGGCGATCCCCTTGCAGTTGACTCTGCAGCGAAGAGTCGCCTGAGATCTCCCCGGAACCGTGCAGTCCCGCACTACCTGGACTCCGCCCACCAAGGGCCTTCCGAACTTGTCGACGCAGACAAGCTCCTTCCCAGCCATCACCACCACTGACTTCTGGAAATCCATGTGACACTGATGTTTCTCCAGAAACGGCATTCCCAAGATGGCGTCCTCCTTCAGCTGGCTGACTATGAACGTCTCGTGAATTGCTTGATCACGGACGCGTCCAGGTAGTGAAATGACGCCGTAGAAAGGAATGCATGATCCGTCCGCCAACGTACCATGCGCACCTTCATACGGCTCGAGGCTCGCCCGCTCTCGTGCACCAAGAGTGTCAAAGAGACGCCTACTCAGCAGGTTGGTAGTGCACCCAGTATCCAGTAGGAATGTGGCAGCTTTACCCGAAATCTTTCCGGGCAGGAAGTAGCTGCTTCCATACGGCTGGGTGCTCCTGGAGCGGTCAGTCTCTGGGGGAGACACAACTTGGGTCCGCACAGCGGGCCTCCTCTTCGTCTTAGAGACAACGGGGGTTTTCTGAGGTCGGGAGGATAGCTTGGGGTACTCTTGCGAGTAAGCTGAATCCTCCTCCACAACCTCCTCGGGCAACCCCGCGAACCGGTTCTGGAGTGGCCAGGCCGGAGGATCGGGTAGACCTTGCGGTCTCCGAGATCTCCGAGGTGCCTGCCATCCTGCTTCTTCTAGCTGCATCCGGGTCTCGAGTGACACGGCCGGAGGATCGGGTAGACCTTGCGGTCTCCGAGGTCTCCGTGGCCTCTGCCACTCGGTATTGGCAGACCTTGTGGAGGTCTCTTCTTCTCCTCTTCGAGTCCTAACCCGGATGGGATTGGCGTGAGGCCCACGGTTGGCGGAAGTTACCGTGAGCCTTGGGTGTTTAAAGGCCCTTGGCCTCTAGGGCAGTGCCTCCTCACGTGCCCTTGCGCCCCGCACCCCCAACAGGTTAGCAGAGATGGGCGGACAGGGTTGTCCCGTGAACGGGGAGCCCACCTATCCGCCTGTTCGTTCTGCAACTTCGTCACCGTAGCCTGCAGGCCTTTCATCATGTCCATTAACATGGTGAGCTGCGTCTGCTCGGGTGATTTAGTTGCAGCTGCTGCTACCTGTGGAGTTGGAAGTGGGGTGGTCTCATGCTCCTCGACCACTTGGCGGGCTGTATAGCTCGGTCGCCTAGGCTCTTCCACCTGGAAGTAAGCCTTCCCCATTTCCAGCGCTTCCTCTATACTGTTGACCTTGGCGGCCAGCCAGTATCGCTGCAGGTCCGGGTGATTCACGCTCCGGAAGAACGCGTTATAAACGAGGCGCTTCCGGTCGTCGCCAGTGGCTTGACCGAAAGCAGCCTGAGCCAGGCGCTCTACCTCGTTAGCGTGATCTTCCAGAGGAGTCTTCCGGTCTCTCCTCATTATCTGCAAACGATCAGCTGCTTCTTCGGCTGTTAGGCCGAACCGGGCTCTGAGAGCCCGCATGATGTGCTCTTCATCAGGCCCAAGAGCGAAGCTCTTGGCCCGGCCTGTCAGACAGGCCCGGAGTTGGAGGATGCGCACCCGTACTGGCCATTCAGCGATGGTGGCCACATCCTGGAACTCCCTGATGAATTGCTCTACGTCTTCTTCTCCTCCGAAATTCGGGGGCTGGAGGCGATACCTGTCACCAGGTGATGCCTGTCCTTGACCCCGCAATCCCTGGAGGGCTGTGACCAGCGCCTCAACAGTGAGGGCTGGTGGTGTTGCTGCCTCAGGGGCTGAGTCCCCTGGGGCCATTGCGCGCCGCTCGGCAACTAGTTATTCGAAAATCCCACCGCTGCCACCAATGTAGTAAACTTGTGGGTTCTGAATGCAACTAGTGCCTACATGCTCTAGAAAGAATAAGCCAAGTATTTGAGTACAAATGAGGATAACCTTTATTGTATCAGATACAGCTTATGTGGTCCTACTACCAGCGAGCTCCAGTAGTAGTCTGAATCTACACTGGAAACTCGCCTGCTTTTATACACAAGAATTCACATCTAGAATGTTCCAACAGACAAAAGAAAGTTAAGCTTGACAGTAACAAAAGAAAAATAGACAAAGGAGAATGAATAATTCAATAGGCCAAGAATTTAGCTATAATAACAACCTATTGAAGGCATTCATAAAAGCTACACAAATTTCCAGTATCAGTATTAATGCAAAACGATGAAATAGCAAAAAAGGGAAAATAACTCTGGAAATGCGTATTTAATGAAAATTACATTATACTGAAAGCTTAATCGCAATAATAAGACATTAGAAAGCTAGTGCAACTTAGCTACAATTACAGCATTCAAAATATACGCAACAGTAATTATAATACTGACACACGCAGTTACTTGAGAACAGTAGAGGATGAGAATCTATCACAGTATTCTGTAACGGCAAAAGTATGTGATAAAAAGTTCTAAAAAGTTATGTATAGCAAGTATTAATTTAGGTGACTCGTTATACATTGCAATATAGCTAAAATTAATAGACTCACAAATACATACATTAGCTCAAATGAATATTTCTGTATTTACAAAGTTTGAAGGTATTTCTTGTTATAGTATTTTAAAAATAGTGATATTCAATAATAAAAGCCTTTTCTACAAGGTTTTATGAGTATTTTCTTGCACACACATACAAACACACACACCCACACACAAACGCATGCGCAAACAAACAAAAACTCACCTTCATTACAAATACAAGTGTAGAACCCATCTGTGTTGGTACATTCAGCATTAGGGCTACAGTCATTCAGGTCTGGGTCGTCACATTGATTCACATCTAACACTACTGGTGATGCGGTCACAACTACAAATAAACAAATGCAACATACAGTGGTATACTATAATTGATCAGAATGCTTATATTAGTCATCAAGTGAGATAAAGTGTTAAGATAATTACCTATATGCTAAAAGTTTCAGGGAGCAGCTTCGTCCGGGGTTAGAGCCCTGGCTTAATAAAGATGAAGTCATGGGTTCGAACCCCAGTAAAGGCCATTGGTGATGCTAGGAAGAATATCCAGTTATAGTGTTTTGTTGCCATTTATGAATCAATCCTTAGTTACTTTAGAAAAGAAACCTTTTTAATCAGAGGTTCTCACAAAGATAGTACCCATATACCTGTGTAAGTTCTATGCTAAAAACAAACTCAAAAATAAACAAAAGGAATCGCGTTTTATAACGATGAAAATAACACATGTGCTTATATTTTTTGACAACATTCAACAGAGAGCAATTACAAAACATCTTTTAAAACTTTATACAATATTAAAAACTAAATTTAATCAGTCCAATAATGCTCCTTATTTTAAAGACATAGAAAACCTACCAAAAATAAATACTAAAGCTATATACTGAGATAAAACTAACCAAGTTCAAGATCTTTAAGTATTCCAGCAATCTGTTGAATGAACTCTGCAGTGGATGAAGGGGCAGCATCGGCAGCAGAGTCTAAGATACTCTCTAAGACCTGTACTACAGTGCTGACTTTGATGCTGCCACAGGATACTGTGAGGCTGTCACAGCTCTGTACTTTGTTGACATGTCTGCCTATTGCTGTGCAAGTTATTGTCTAAAGAATAAAAAGAATCAAATAAAGTCAGTGGTGCAGTGGAATGAAAGTAGGTATAAATAAGTAGACTTGAAAGTTTCATCATAAAAGAACTGCCTATTTTATAGACTAGTTGAGGCTGTTTTTATATTTTATAAATGTTTATAAAACGAGTTCTCTATATAGACCATCTATAAAACACACCTTAAGAAGAGCGTATTTATCACTTCCAGTATCCTGTAAATCTGGATCTTCGCAGTCAAAGTTGTATGAAACAAACTTATCAATTGTCAGCTCAAGTTGAAATATTTTAGTTTTTAATCCTTTTTCAGAATTTGTTAAGTTTATGGGGGCAGCTGGAGTTGAAGCTACAAAAATTGATATTATTTCTAAGGATGAAATTCATTTAATATTTAGTCAGCATTTTTTGTATGTATAATATTATGAACATTAGTCAAAAATAGTTGCTTTTCATTGCTTGATTTTAGAGGTTTATAAGCTGAATGTTAGAAAAATTAAACTATAAACAAGACACAAAAATAAACTTAATATAAAATATTAAATGTCACTGGTAATATAGTATATTCATTTTGTGTTCAATGAAACGATTACATATTGCTATGCTTAATATACCTACAACTGTTAAAATCTGAACGCACACTTACAAGTAAAGATTCAAGTAAATAACGTTTGATCGATAACGGATTGACGGTGTATATTCAGGATATTACCTTGTGACACGCATGCAGGTTCTGCTTCTGGTTGGGTCACACAGAGTCTGTTTGTACCACAACTAACTTCATCACATGACTTGGCACAAATTCTTCCCAACTCATTACCAAACTCCGACATATCAACTGGATAATCTGAAATATACAGAATTAGAGTATAAAGTATGCCACAAAGTGTGTGTATACCTATAATAGATGATTATAATAGACATATATATATATATATATATATATATATATATATATATATATATATATATATATATATATATATATATATATATATATATATATATATATATGTATATATATATATGTATATATATATATGTATATATATATGTATATGTATATATATGTATATGTATATATATGTATATATATATATGTATATATATATATATAAATGTATATATATACGTATATATATATACATATATATATATATACATATGTATATATATATATATATGTATATATATATATGTATATATATATATATATATATATATATATATATATATATATATATATATATATATATATATATATATATATATATATATATATATATATATATATATATATATATATATATATATATATATATATATATATATATACTTTCATGTATATGTATATACCTTCAGTACAAGTACAGGTGTAATACCCATCTGTATTGGTACAGTTGGCATTAGGACTACAGTCATTTAGATTTGAATCTTCACATTCGTTCACATCTGATACTGATGGTACTCCGTCAACAACTGTAATAGTATCAAGTTTTAACTTTCAAGCAGACAGGCTAAACATTACACTCCTGGGTATAATCAATACTACTGCAAGTACACTTACAGTTTACTAGACATTTGTTGTCAAAACCTTTGCTATGACATTACCAACCAGTGAGATAACAGAGCGAATAATAGAGGTATGAGAGTACACAATAGAAGTATGAAACTGAATAATATGCGTAGAAATGAAAGATGTAAGGGTACAAGATTGAATAAAAACAGTATGAAACCAAACAATATACCTAAAGGCGTGACTAAAGGAAACATGAAAGCAAATGATAGATACATGAAAGCTTTTTCTGAGCATATGAAAAACAAAAATTGCAAAAATGCTTTATTGTAAGAAGAAAAGATCTAGCAATGAGTAAGTATTCAGTCATTTAGCACTTCATAGATAACTTTTGAAACAGCTTAGCTAACTTTTTCTATAAGGGTTGAATAGTTGGCAACTTTTAAAATGGTCAATGAGATCTCATAGAATACATAACCTTAAATGCCACTCTGAACTAATGTAAGTTATGATAGCACATTCTCAACTATGTATAAGTACAATATATTCTAAGTCTTCAAATATTCTGTGCAAATGATAGCGTGGCGCGGCCTAAATTATAAAGTATAATTTACATAAAATATTGCTGACTTTATTAAAAAAGCTTCTATTGGATACGAAACATTAAAATCCTATTGTAACGAGTTCATATTATATAAATAAAGGTTTATAACAATGACAAAACCTGTCATGCCCATACAATGTATTCCAACATTGACATACCTATTAGGGAATCGTCAAGGATGGAGGAAATTTGTTGAGTGAGCTGTGACTGGTCTGCTGGCGCAGCATAAGCTGGGTTATCATCATCTCTCTCAACTACTTCAATATTACTTTCAGCAACAATACTGCCACAAGATATGGTGAACGGTCCACAAAATCTAACGTTTCTAACATAGCTATAAACGGTTTCACAAAGCTGGCTCTGCATAAAAATAGATCTACTATATAATACGTGTTTATGCACTTTACAACTGAGAATCTCATATAACATTATGTATACAAGAGTTAGGTTAGTATGATGTAATTTGCAAGGCTACCAAAATAATAAACATGCTTATAGTTTAGACATTGCAGAAAAAACACTGGTTACCTCAAACAGCTGGTAAGTCGCAGAATTAGTATTCTTTAGATTCTCATCAGCACAATCAAAGTTGTGGTTAACAAACTGTTTAATGCGAACTGATAAGTTAAACAGCTTAAATCGAAATCTTTTGCTGTTTTGCACAACTGAAGTAGTAGTAGCTGGTGTAGCAGTGGTTGTTGGTGTTGTAGTGATTGTTGATGTTGTAGTGGTAGTTGGTGTTGCTGTTGTAGTTGGTGTTGTAGTAGTAGTTGGTGTTGTGGTGGTAGTTGGTGTTGTAGTAGTAGTTGGTGTTGTAGTAGTAGTTGTAGTGGTGGTAGTAGTAGTTGGTGTTGTGGTAGTTGTTGGTGTTGTAGTACTAGTAGTTAGTGTTGTAGTAGTAGTTGGTGTAGCAGTAGTAGTTGGTGTTGTAGTAGAAGTTGGTGTTGTAGTAGTAGTAGTTGGTGTTGTAGTAGTAGTTGGTGTAGTAGTAGTAGTTGGTGTAGTAGTAGTAGTTGGTGTTGTAGTAGTAGTAGTTGGTGTTGTAGTAGTAGTTGGTGTTGTAGTAGTAGTAGTTGTTGTTGTAGTAGTAGTTGGTGTTGTAGTAGTAGTTGGTGTTGTAGTAGTAGTTGGTGTTGTAGTAGTAGTTGGTGTTGTAGTGGTAGTTGGTACTGTAGTAGTAGTTGGTGTTGTAGTGGTAGTTGGTACTGTAGTAGTAGTTGGTGTTGTAGTAGTAGTAGTTGGTGTTGTAGTAGTAGTAGTTGGTGTTGTAGTAGTAGTTGGTGTTGTAGTGGTAGTTGGTACTGTAGTAGTAGTTGGTGTAGTAGTAGTAGTTGGTGTTGTAGTAGTAGTTGGTGTTGTAGTAGTAGTTGGTGTTGTAGTGGTAGTTGGTACTGTAGTAGTAGTTGGTGTTGTAGTAGTAGTAGTTGGTGTTGTAGTAGTAGTTGGTGTTGTAGTAGTAGTTGGTGTTGTAGTAGTAGTTGGTGTTGTAGTAGTAGTTGGTGTTGTAGTAGTAGTTGGTGTTGTAGTAGTAGTTGGTGTTGTAGTGGTAGTTGGTACTGTAGTAGTAGTTGGTGTAGTAGTAGTAGTTGGTGTTGTAGTAGTTGTTGGTGTTGTAGTAGTTGTGGGTGTAGTTGTAGCAACAGATGGAGGATCACAGCTGTATCGTGCTGCCGGTCCAACCACCTTACAGCAAGTGTCACAACATAAGGCAGCATTTGAATCACAGCTCGATGTGCCAAAAAAGTCACACACAACACTTTTGTCTCCATATGGACAGTCCGGTCCAAGCCAAGGTTTCTCGTGTGTAGGACAAGTTTCACAACACTCTGTGACTACTTTAGGTAGTGTAGCACAGTCTATAGATGTTATTGTCTGACATGTCAAATCTGATCCTTGGTATATTGGACCAGTCGAATCTCCAGATGGACAGCTCTCTGTAACACATTTCCGCAAAAGAAATACACAATTTGCTTTATTCATTATCATAAACCTATATGTTATATGGTACAACACTTTTGGTGTTGTTATAATCTAAATTGCAGGTATGTAGCTACGACAATCATTTAACCAGGAAAACTGCAGACTATGAAAAATATATAGTGAAATGATAAGTGATTATCACACTGTAGATATACTGCTGAACAGGGAGGTATAGCTACTATGCAGCTAAAGTAGCAATACACATATACATACATGTATATATATATGTATATATATATATATATATATATATATATATATATATATATATATATATATATATATATATATATATATATAATATATATATAAGAAGACAAGTAATGAAGAGACAAGTAATGGCAACAATATCAGTAAAAAAACTAAGCTTGTGAGCAATTTGAGTGTGAAATTTATAAACCTTTGATGACATCTTAAAAATATTACAAAAGGTAAGTAAAAATAAATTTTGACTGGCTTCCTCAACAAGTAGATTCTGCAAATGTTGAAAATACAATGACTAAATAATTATGTTACATTTATTGAAAGAAATCATAACTCTAAGTCAATAAGTTCTCACACAATTTGACCAGCTATATATATATGCCTATATATATGCCTATATATATATATATATATATATATATATATATATATATATATATATATATATATATATATATATATATATATATATATATATATATATATATATATATAATAATTGTATCGTGAGATTTTTAAAAAAACAGCGATAAAAAAGTGCTCAAATTATTATGTGTATAATAATGAGCAATTATATTATTGAAGAAAAGAGCAATTTAATTATATAGATGTTGTTTTATTGTACTACTAATAGTTTCATGCCTCTTCGGCACTCCTCAGGCACAATATTGACGAATTTAAATTCGTCAATATTGTGCCTGAGGAGTGCCGAAGAGGCATGAAACTATTAGTAGTACAATAAAACAACATCTATATAATTAAATTGCTCTTTTCCTCAATAATATATATATATATATATATATATATATATATATATATATATATATATATATATATATATATAGGCATATATATATATATATATATATATATATATATATATATATATAGGCATATATATATATATATATATAGGCATATATATATAGCTGGTCAAATTGTGTGAGAACTTATTGACTTAGAGTTATGATTTCTTTCAATAAATGTAACATAATTATTTAGTCATTGTATTTTCAACATTTGCAGAATCTACTTGTTGAGGAAGCCAGTCAAAATTTATTTTTACTTACCTTTTGTAATATTTTTAAGATGTCATCAAAGGTTTATAAATTTCACACTCAAATTGCTGACAAGCCTAGTTTTTTTACTGATATTGTTGCCATTGCTTGTCTCTGCATTGCTGACATATTATAGTAGCAAATTTTAAAATATATTGTTCTTGAGCCACATTTATTTTCAACTTGGCCACACAGGGCACAATGAGCCACCTGACCATTGGCGCACCCTGATTACTGTTAGTAGTTTTTTTGCCCAAAACCTAGTTGAAAGTTTGGTAAAATCCATAAATATAGCCATAACTGACTTGTAATTTTGTAAAATAAGAAAGGCATAGTGGTAAGACTACCAGACTACAAAGTTAAGCTGCCCTCATATACATCTGGAGAGGTTATAGGTTTGCCACTTTATACATCATACAAAACACTCTGATGTTGCTAATAATGGATAGTCATGATATTCATTATACATTGTATCATTGAGAGGACATACAATATGTATTTTATTTAAATAAATTGTGATTTGCCCATTTCCTCCCCCCCTTTCCGCACTCCAGCCCAAACCTTCGCCATCTTAGCTGCAAATCACTAGGAATGTTTTAGCACATCTTACTGAAATTTTTTGTGAAGGGAGTTTTTTGCGAGCTGGTGTTTTCGCTCAAAAACTGACAAAAACTAATTATTAGTTCTCAACAGTAGTGATAATGGCACCTTAGAAATGAGTGATGTGCGTTTGATTTTACCGCCACCTGCTATATATCTGTGGTGGCACAAATTGTACAGCTAAAACATGATTTTTTCTGTAGATCTAAGAGAGTATTTTTGTTTACTTGTGTATAATAAACAACTAAAGATCAGATGCAACTAATTCAGCAATGTTTCAATATATTTGTTGTGTCCCACCCAGTGGCGGAGCTAGAATTGTAACCAGATTTTCATTGCACAATGGGCCAGTTTTTTAGTCATCAAAACTTTGTTATTATGAAGGTTGCGAAAGAGATGTAAACCACAAACTGATACTTATAATAGACAACTGGTGTAACGTCTAGACTAGAGTTCATAGAATTATCAACTTGGAAAACTGACAAGTGAGAGTAAAAAATTTAAAATTCAGCCCTTTGTGCCCCCCCCCCCCCCCATACTTCAACACTAGATTTTGTTTTCAACATTATAAATTTTTTGCATTCATATTATTTGTCAATTGGTTTTAGTCTTAGGAAAATTTACTAATAAGTTTTTATTAATATATTGACTAAAAGTGTCCTTGAAACCAGTTTTTAAAAGATAACTTTAATATATTAGCTTACTAACCTAAACTACAGGAAGTAGTAAAGAAGAGGGCAAAAACTATTATCCTCTTCATCTGTCTCGTTTCGTAGATAAATTCTCCTTTGTAAAGTGAGTTTTTAGACGAGGTGAGTCTTTGAGTCAGTCCATAAGTTTGCTGAACTTTGAGAAGTTACTGGCTCTATGTACACACGACAAAGTAATGCCTGCTAATTATCAAGAGCTGAGGGATTTCAATGGCTTCATACTACTATGTAAGTAAATGGGTCAGTGAACACAACTAATGAAAAGTCGTGTATATCATTATGTACAATATGACAAAAGCTATTTCATCTAACCATTTTACATGTATTGTTGCTTTCTTAGTTGAAGCAAGCATCAAAATTTTTGCACTGAATAGCACTGGTCATGTTTTATTAAAGCTTACTATGATCACAATGGTCAATTTAAGCAAAGCATGTGACCAGACATATCCAGGTATAATCAGTCTAAAGAAAATAATATTAAGAATAGGTCAGTTTAGCTTTCCGTAAAACATTGTGCTTGCTCAGCGTGCTGCATACCAGGAATTACTTCCGGCTGACATGCTTTTGGCTAATGAGTTGATTTTTCTGCTCAGCACAAAATATATTTTCTATAAATAGGGTCTAAATGCACTAACATCATGGTTAAAGATCTGTGGTGCGTTACTCTACTTGGCAGCTTATGTTGATTAACACATGACTTTAGTTTTTAGTATTATGAGCAAATCAAACGCTTCCATCCTGTATTTCATAAAAATGTTTAATTTACCTCCATTTGCTTCATTCTAGATGAAACTATGACCATGTAACCATCAACAATAATTTCTACACTGCAATAGTTTATTTTAAATAACCAGGGGAAAACACATTAACGAGAAATATAAAAGCAATTGGGATACAAAAAGCTCTAACATACTTCAAAAGTTGGCAGATAAACATCAAATGAAACCATTTTCAACATTATTTTAAATATCAACAATTTGAAACTGAGCAAAATTCTACATTTTACTGCCTTTCGGAACCAAATCAATTTCTAAAGTCAAAAGTTTTCGCACTCAATCCAAGTAACAAATTATTGTTTGTCGAACCTAGTTTGACCCTATGATTATGCTGTTAACATTCTACTACTGTTGATCTAAAATAGCATGCATTGCATTTAAGTGATTAAATCCATCATAGAGAAACCACAGTTGGAAATCAGCTGATGATTCTGATTAAAACTATGATGCAAGAACTTAAAGTATTTAAACATTGAGCATTTTAGTTTTAAATTAAAATAAGCAAGTTTATTCCTGAATCGCCTACAAGTTACAATAGCATGCACTATATACAAATGTACAATCAATAACAAAATAAAACACCTAGATAGATGGTGTGGGTTAAAGGTTAGTAGACACTAGCAATATAATATCATAACATGTCGTATAATGATAAGGTACAAAGCCAAAAAATACTGCAAAATTGTTGGCTGAAAATTTGAAATATTTCAACATCTCTATAAAAAAAATGTTACACAATTGATCAGAATAAAAAGCATTGTATAATAATAAGTTCAAATATAATAGATAATGACAGTTTATTAAACAATGCTTACTTGTGAGTTTGCTGTACTGAAATTGATTAACTTCTACAGAATGAATTAAACAGATATAAAGTTACAAATCAATGACGTTATAGACAATTTGTTATACTGCACTGTCATATAGCTAGACACTCTCTCTTTCCTGTTTCACTCTAATGGATTGAAGCTCCTTGCTTTCATCTTCACTACCCGACACAACAAGTCTATCATTAGCCGACTTTTCCACAGGCTTTTCCGAATATGACGGGCGACTTAGCACCCCCACTTCATTTTTATCAGAACTACCTTTACTAACTCTATCTTCTTTTTCAGCTCCCCTGTCGCCAGTAAGTTTCTCAGTCGTCATGTTTAACCGTTCACTGGGCACGCTCAGTCGGTCTGAAAGTTTCTCCTCACGGTGTGAAACTGAGCGGTCGTGATTGTATTTGGGCGCGGTGTAAGTAGACAGGATGTGGGTAATCTCCGTCGGCAGAAACGCCCACGGCACCGAGCCTCCCTCTAGAGGGCATTGCTTGCCACTCGGACAAAACACGTCTTTCTTTGTACCCACTAAAACCAAATGCAATAAAAATATAATTAACAATTGGTTATCCCTTCGAGGACACAAGGTTGACTGTCATGTAACTGGCTCCACACAAAGTCAAGGTTGCGGGAAAGTGACCTACCTTGTTGATGTTTGATGCTGTCTTTGCTGCATGGGAAGCAGAACTTGTGTAGTTTGATGGTGGGACACTGGACGTAGTGTGCATCCTCCAGCTGGGAACAGCAGAGGTAACACTTCATCTTCTGATCAATACTCAGCCTCTCCTCACTCCCTGAGCTCTTCGACGAGCTCGCAGACGACCTGCAATACAACAGGAAATGGGCGTGACTCTGTGAATGACATCATGTCACGGGCAAGGTGAAGACAGAGACAAAATCAACCGCCCACATGAACTAACCTGAGGCGATCAAATGCAAATTGAACACTGATTGGCTGTAAGGATTTCAAGAATACAAAAAGTTTAATCTAACCAATTTTCTTTCCCTATGAATACAAAACTATTGATTAGTTTATACGTACCTTTGGTACCAACACAGAGTAACATAGAGGAGTGATGTGCTAGTGAAGTGGTGGAGAGAGAGCAGGTCTTAGTTAACAACCAACTATTTAGTAGAAAATACTTTGTCAACAGTGATTTTAGCTTGCAATCAAATATTAAACCGCTACAAAGGTCACACTTTAATAATCAGAACCCACAAATGGCCTAAAAACTCGATAACCAAACATTGACATACTGGCTGGTTAGTATCTGTCCGGCATTGGAGAGGTTGGTGACTGAAGAAACCGAGCTATGGTTGTGAGTGACCTCAGTGGGAGTCAGTCGCTCTACCAGAGCATCTATACCAGACCTGGGACGACCTCCACTGGGTAAACCATTGGTTAAAGAGGAGGGGACAATTCCTAAAGCAAAAACATGTTTGCTCAAGATAATGAATTAATATATAGATATAATGCAAATAAGTGCAGTTGACAAAGCACAGACTGTAGGCAGTGCATTAGAATGTGACTACTAGGGGAAGTAAGCAGAGCAACAGGATATAATTTACACTAACTTCATTAGAACAGGTAATGTGACCATTTCTACAGACAACTTTAAATGCTCACATACCCTAGAAATAAATAATACATCTTTTAAATTCGAACTGATGCCTTGAAAAATTAGAACAGGATAAAATTTATAAAAAAATGTAGTTTAACTGATTTTGCCCATGAGAAAGCTCTATAATATTTGACTGAAAAGATTAAAAGAAGATGAACGCCCAGCATTGCATTCAATTTGAGCATAACCCACCAGTTGAAATTCAAAGGCACCATAAAAGAAAAAACAAACTAATAATAGGAGAAAATTCCTTTTGATTATTCAAACAATGACCGCAAAGTGAGCTGAAGCATGGTGTCTCCATTGTGCATATCAACTCAGACTAAAACCCGCATTCATCTGTGAAATTGATGGAAGTTATCCTCCACACAATGAAAACAGACACTTAATGGTGAAAACTGTAAGGGAATAGAATAGTACAAACCTCTACTAGTAGAAGGGCTGTCATAGGAAGGGGAAGGTGTGATACTGAGAGAGAGGCTGTTGGGACGTCTCGCCGCTGGACTCGGCAGGTGGGCGGGCCGTTTAGCAGCACTAGCCCCTAATGATGTCATATCACCCTGGCAAAGTATGCAAATACTTCAAGTGAAATAACAAACTAAATCACAGAAATTTAACAACAATACAAATACCAAAATAAAGTGAAGTTATACACATTTCACTAAGTCTATAAAAACAAAACCTAACTTCATATGAGAATAGAAAGAGAGGAAAATCCCAAAAATATTTTTTATTTATAACACAGAGATGTGTAGCTATACCAATGGGTAAATACTATGTATGTACATAATAGGTGTGTATGTGTGTATGTGTGTACGTACATAGGAAGTGTGTACTTACTCAACAGGTGTGTATAAGTGTTACCTGTTTTCTCTTAGGCGATTTTCTGTCAGTCCCAGAATCGGAGCTGGTGGGAGGGGAGTTGTCATGACAGGACGTTACTGTAAACTTAGGTAGAGCGGGGTAGTTTGGATCCACTCTTGGCACTGGGAGGTACTCTTCTTTAACCACTTCCTAAACAAGCAATTTTAATCCTTTATCGAAATACAGAGTAAAGCTTAGTTGAAAAAATTGAACATTCCTGGAGTCTGATGCCTATTCTAATTTACTCAAATATTCCACCAGAAATGCAGCTCTTAATATTCACAACAAGCTGATATCAACAAATGGCAAGCAGCCGGCATTAAGCAAAATATGCACGTACATTTATGGAAAGACTGGGAATTCAAATTGCATTATGCTATGTACTATGTAGAGAGACGACTCCAAGGTCAATTTGCAACAAATATAATTAGATGGTCATAATATTAACTAAAAGCACATTTTCTGGAATTAAAACTGGAGTTGAAATTGGAAATAAAGGTGTTGGCTTTTATTTTATATGCAACTGCACTACTTTCACCGATTGTAGGTAATTGAAGGTAAAACCATGACACTATCAAAGTGAGCAATCAGCACCACAGACTAGTCTCAACTGACAATGCAACGGATACGACGCCCACCTTGAAAAAGCGACAGTTTTCAGGCAGGAGATCTCCGATAAGTCTCCAGTCGCCGGTGTCTGGTCTCACTTCATACTCGAGGTACTTGAAGCCCGAGGAGAGAGGGCGACTCTGTTCCTTCATGGAGTTGTAATACATCTGTTTGGCTACTCCAGAGGCGGATGTGTAAACCTACAGCAATTCAGTTGCTCAATCTTCAGTGAGGTACATGGGGCACAATAAATGTGGCAACACGCAACCAACAACCTACGGATTATAATACAATGCTCCCTCAGTATCTCATGGTTCTATTTCTCACTAAATTCCATAAGTACCAAGAAGGGCTTTGAGTCGTATTTGTGGCTTATGTATGTGTGTAAAGACAAAACGGCCGAATTCAACGAATCCGTGAGTCAAATCTGGTGGGAAGAATTGAGGTTTCAAGACCCACAGGCAAGTAACATGTGGAGGGAGCATTGTAGCAGCATCACACAACAAACAAGTTATTGATCATAATAATAGGCTAAGTGGGGTTTTAGCCTTCTCTGACACAATATTCTTCTAATGTTAACATATATATGTGTGCTGGTATATGTTGAGTAAGTAGTATGCATAGGGTAGCATGCGTGGTTGTTGTAGTGTATTATGGGTGTGGTGTGTTTTTAAAGAATTCCTGACACACTTCATTAACTTTTATATGCTCTAAATATTGTTTTATAATTAATTTTGTGCTCATGTGGTGATGCTGCCATTATACTCTGGAGTGATTTGTATTATAAAACTAATACTATTTATTGCCGACTTTCATTGAAAATATCAAATTTCAAGCCAGCCCAGTGATTAAGCTTGGTGTTGCAGAAGCCGACTGGAAACTTCACCAGCATGAGCACAAAACAAGACTGCTTGAGCATACAATGCTCAAACAGTCTGGGAATGATAACTAAGATATATATGAACATTTAAAACTACATAATTGAAGGATGTCAGGGATTCGGTACAGAAATATGAAAAGTATGAATTTATCAAAATGTTAAAGTACTACTACGTAATGTATTGAATATTCACTGTAAATTTAAGAGTTTTCTGTCTATTGGTAAAAACAACTCCTAACTGATATATATTTTCATGCTGTAAAAATCCAAACAGCAAATTGCCATACTATATATTTATAAAAGGTGTCTCCACTGCATAACACATAATTAGCAGAATTACAAAAACCAAACATTATTCAAGGTCAACACATAATGACAGACTGTAGCTACAAGAAGTAGCCCGAGATCTGAACGGCACTACCGGGTGGCTATCACACAGTCCATTCTCACCTGCCCCGAGCCCAGTGGATACTCGATAAACAGCTTCAACTCGTAATCACAGCCCGTCTTGTGGCTGGCGTCAAATGCAAACACCCGGCCTCTTTCGGAGTGAGCCTTCTTGAACCTCACTTCAAACGGAGTGCATTTGGACAAACCCTGGAGGGCGGATATGATGTGCGCCGGCTACAGAAATACAAATGAGAACTCAATAATGACATCACATCCTGTAAAGACTGAAAATAGGCTAGAGGGCAGAGTTGATTCACTGAAATCGAATGAAAGTATCACCATAAATTTACTAATTTTACCTCATCAACTGAAACAGTAATCATGTTGCAAAAATGCTATAAAATAGTATGAAATACCGAAAATTTCAAACTTTATAGTTTTACAACAGCAAAATAGATTTTAAGTTTCTTATATGAAGCAGTTACGGTATACAGTACAGTATACACATGCATATAGTCCGATATAGTTGACTTTCTCCACATATGAAACAGATTGACAATAGCATAACCTTTAAACTACAGCTCAATTGAAAGCAAGGTCAAGGTTGAATCTATAGCCTACTTTGGTTGAGTAGTCAATAACCAGGGGCATCGAAAGGGGTTTGCTATCGTCACTACTAGGTGTTTGGGGTGAGTTGACTGCGTCCACACCAACATTCGGCGCAATGTTTAGTCCTGAGGCTATGACCGGGATAACTGGCAACCGGCTCTTTTGACTTCCCCAGTTAGCAGCAGCCATGCGAGCGGCGGCCATTCCTATCACAAAATACGTTACAAGAAATGTCACGGATATCAATGTTGATAGTAGCAATATGAAAAGTATTTTTACTCTAGAGTAGAGGGTGAGCTGATGGAATTAAAACAAAAAGATGATGATAGAATATACCAAGTTTTACTAAATAAACCAGGCAGAATAAATTGACTTACTACAATTCAGAGTTGTCTTCACTTATATGTGCATATATGAAACTAATCTTAATTAGGAGTTGTCTGTACTTACATGCACAAAATTATTATTAATTTGGAGTTTTCTGCCCTTATATGCATAAAAACTAATCTCAATCAGGAGTTGTCTTTACTTATATACACAAAACTAACCTTAATTAGGAGTTGTCTGTACTCACACACATAATTAATGAACTTACTAAAAGGGCCAAGAGAGAAACACTAACCCTGTTTGTAGGCTAAGCTGGCAGCGGGGGACATGAGTGGTGGAGCGGCAGCAGAGTGGGCCAGGGTGGTGGCAGGTAGAACCGGGAAGGATCGGGTGAGGTCTATGATACCACCGGGTCTGACGGGACTGGGTGGTTCTATGGCTGGACTGGGCAGACTATCTGCAGCACACAGAAGTATCTGCTATACAATGGCTGCCGCCTAAATTGTCCCATAAAGTATTCAGCTGACTTCAAAGCTCCAAGTTTAAACTTTGAAACGAGCTCAGTGTTGAGACAGCATGCAATGAAAGTCAGCAAGAGTTATCATTAATTTCACAATACCACAGACTCCAGGGCCGACTGGAAACTCCGTCAGAAATCCAAATTAATTCAAGTCAGGTTTGCAAAAAAATTACTAAAAGACAAAAATGTTTGAGTATACAACCCTCAAACAGTTTGTAGATGATAGCTAAGATCATGTTATTACTGCATAAATGAAGCGCATCAAAGCTTTTTTACAAGTGTTGTACAAATTCAACCTCTACTAGAGAAAATAAAGCACCACATATACAATTGTCTAGCCGATAAGTTCAAGAGCAGAATAACCACAGTTGCTGCTACAGCATCCCGGATGTTTATATTTCAACACAACAATTGTCACAACACCAGACTCTTCTCAGAGTCATAACATCAGCCACTGAAAGTGAGGTCTAAATTCCAGTCTCTAGAAATGCCTTTCAGTAAGTCAAACTTGTTAACAACCATGTTTTGATTTCATCTGAGGCCTTTTAGCCTGCACACCATCTACTATATACATACCAAAATGTGTATTTGTTTAGACTTTATGGCATTTATGTGTAACCAGTGGCTGTTGGAAATAATATTCTTTATTGGTAATCTCTATCTGAACTTGTCATGCAACTGATTGCGTGTCTTGCATAAAAATACGTGTCACACAATTGAGAAAACAAGATTCGCTGGCTGTGACATTAAACTTGACATTAACGCTGCCATGAAAAACATTCGGCTCCATTTAGTTTGAGCTTCATCCAAAATAAGTTATGTCACTAAATTCGGGTTTGGCGGTAAAGTAAGTAAAGCTGCTCCATCAAAGCATTCATTATAAAATTATTAAATTATAAAATTTACATCATTGTGAGAATATTGCTTGTGTGTATTATGAATACTAACTTATAGTTTACGCCATTACATGTCAATTTGATTCTATGCAAACTCCAAGCTTACAGGCGATAGTGTTTGGTGTTAGACGCCCTGAAAATGGGGTACTTCGGCGGTGCCGAGAGAAAGTGAGAAACACTCTCCAAATATATATTATAAACGGCACATATTATAACACTGAAAACCAAAGCTGTTCTTTATATTCACAGCTACACATTGCGACACAACGGATGCTACATACTGACACCAACCTGCAGGTATACTGCGACTGAATGACAGCTACGCACTTGACACCTACTTACAGGTGCACTGTGACATGACGACAGCTATACACTGACACCTACCTGCAGGTAGATTGCGAACAGGACTAGGTATGAGTTCAGATTTAGTGACATTGAGCTGACCTCCACTCAGCTCCACAGGCATGACTTTCTCTTTAGAGTTTCCACTCTCTACTCGCATAAAGGAGAGTAAAATAATAATATATATAATTATACACTAAAGAATTTATTAGAAGTTATAAAGCATTTTCTTCTTACAGATGATGGCGCAATGTTACTTAGCACCGGCTGTCTACACATGCCCCATAGCTATGCTAAAGGATGTTGGAAAAACATGCAAAAACGAAAATTTATTCCAATTTTCAAAGAGAACATTCCACCAATCAACAAAGTCATATTTCTACAAAAAACACATAGTACTGAAAAAACTATGCTCAACTTTTTAAATGTTTTGGAACTTTACTCAACAAAGATTCCAAGTAGGATTTCCTTAAATGTTCAAGGCTCTGCGCTACTACGAAATAACAAGAGCTCTAAATTTCACAAAAGCATAGTTGGCAGCATTTTACTCACCTCGAGTAGAGTTCAACTTCTTCGACTCCAACTTATTGTCATTTCTTAAAGTTTTGCTACCATCTGCGGAGAGAAAGCCGTGCTGCAGCTTCAACAGCCGCGCCATCTGTATCACGTGATCAATACGATCAGTGCCTTCATAGTTCACACACCCCCTGCACACTGGTTCTAAAGCAAAGATAAATAAATCACAAGTCGGAGAAATTTGGTTTTCATGGAACTCGCAGCGATTGAACTCAGCTGCCAACAAGGAAAACCTCTCAGATAATAAATACCGCTTGTCAGATAAAGTCAGCTGAGAAAACCATGAAATAAATGAATTAGTTGAGTTAGTACACTATTTTAATTTAATTTGGCCATCGCTGACCGTGTCAATGCTTAAGTTATCAAGTCATCAGGGATAATCATAAATATTAACACTTAAACTTTAGAAACCATCTCATACCAGAGAAATCATGAACCATAGCCCAGGGCATTCGAGGAAGGTCACAGAGAAAGCATAACTCCCGACCAGACTTGGAACCTGTTAGAGAGATGTTAGCTTTCCCAGAGCTAGACGATGAAGAAGACATTTTCTCTCTAAACGCAAACAGGATACAAATTGAAAAAGAATATGGATGCTTGAAAGGTTTAGGTTAGAATACAAATCATCACACAAAATAATCTTCTACTTAAAAGAACTATAAAAATGTTGTTTAATATAATTTAGCAATAGAGGTTAAAACACATATGTGCTTTAAACATCAGAACTAATGTGAGTTGGCTCAATACACAGTCATAGTCAAAGATAAATGATATTACTAACAGTATATAATTGGTAGTGATGACCATAAGAACTGCATAATTGCTTAAAACAAGGCAAAAAAGTTTATAAATATACATACTAGGAAAATGATGCCAGTGTTACCACTTTGGCCTAGTGTATTTTCAATCTAACTTTAATTTTAAATTCAGATATGAAAATGCAGATTCCAATGAAATTTGTAAGGCTAGTGAAAAACAAATCCAATTGAACTTGAAAGAACGTTAGGAGGTAGGTACAGTAATGGAGAAATTGTGAAAAGAAGCTACGTTCTTGCAAGAGTTTCAACCTGTGCTCCAAACCGAAATTTAAAGAACTTAGGTTATCTCAATTTCTCCACTACCGCACCTAAATGGGCGCTTGGTAAAATGCTTAGACATAGATAAATGACATAACTTGATCTTGAAAAGATATGATTGAAGAGTAGAGACTCCAGAGGCTCAGCTGTAACTATTCATATAGATATTGTGCATATTTTATTGAACTTACCTGGTTCTTTTTCTCAAGATTTCTACAAAATATTTCCATAAATTTATTATCAAATTGTGGTGCTAATACAAGATTTAAATCTTTCATACTGACTGGGCATCGAATCTAACAAGTAAATGACTCCATCAAAGATCTAAAACCTAACATGCTAAGAATAAAATGTCATTATGGTAATAATGTATAAATCACTGTGATTGAAAAGTAATATAATGATTAAATCATTGTTATTTAAGAAACTTAAACTTCAACAATTTAGAATTAAAAAAATGTTCAGTTTTTCATTAATAAAACTCTATAGATACATTTTCACAAGTAGGGCATTTAGTGTTGATTAAACGATAGTGACACTTCAATACTTTATTACAATTATCCCTCAAGTTTCAAGTATTTATGAGTTTATCAATATCATTCATACACAGTTTTGTCCTAATTTAATTTAATTTTTAATTATTTTTAACTGCATATACATCAGACTTATAGTTACTGTTAGTAGTAGTACTAGAACTACAAATAAATTTAAAATTATCTAATATCATAATGATAATATAAGCTTGCAAATGTAAAATTTTAATGACTGTAAGTCGATGATAGTTAATTTTGCTTTTAGCCTTTGAACTGAATTCAAAATTGATTTAACAGTCACAATTGATATTAAAATTATGAATGACAAACATGGCAAACGTTTAACTAATAGTAATAATAAAGATAATTGATAAATTATTATTATTAGACCAAGACTTAAGGGATTAAAATAACTGATTACAATTTTAATTACGAAATTTAGTTATAGGCTACTTATGCTTGTCTTAGTCTACGTCTTATATTTATACTTATACTTATAGTGATACTGATAGTCATACTTAATCTAATACTTATACTTATACTTATGTCTAATGTCTTATAGTTATTGGTCAAACTGACATTGATTTAAATCATAAATGAAAAGTAAATGCAACAAGTATAACTTCACTATAAAATTAGGTTTAAGTTTAACTATTAGTATTAGTATTACTATTACTATTAGTATTAGTATTACTGTAGTGATACTGTAACACTAACTGTAGCCAGTGTAAACTTACAGTGTAAGTTTATAACTATAAGTATAAGTTTATAATTATAGTATAACTTTATTATTATAATTATTATTTATATTATAAGAGTATCAGTATGAGTATGAGATTTAAATAGAATACACAACCCTAAGGCTAGGAGTAAGCTGGCTACTAAGCCTAGGCTATTACCATTACTAGGCTTATTACTATTAGTATTACCAAATTGAAATACCAAGTTCAATATTAGATTTAGTATTAATATTACTATTAGTATTACCGATATAAATATTAAATTTAAAATCAGTAATATAATAATAAATTAAAATAATAAACAGATATTTCTTAAATATAAAAGTTACCTTTCACTTTCAGTTCACTCTAGTTCAGCTTTATGTTCATATTAACACTGCCACTGAGAGTGAGTGGCCCACCAAATCTGAATAATTGCAAGTGAATTTCAATCTCAATTGAATCTCACTCTGACTTTAATTTTGATTTTCTGTCTCACTTTCAATCAAAAATGAATTAGTACTTATTAATATTAGGATAACTGTTAAAGTTTGTAAATCACATCAAATTCAATAAAAATCTGCAACTCAGAGAATTTTGGTATGCAATTAACAAATTATAAATTCAGCTTTAGTATTTATGCTACGTTTGTTTTTTGCAAGATTAGTGCAGAGCTAGAGTTAAAATCAGAACAACCACCAGATCCAGTATCAAAATGCAGGCCGACGACTAATCGACTCGCGGACTATCTACTACGCGACTTGCTATGACTAATAGCGGTCACGTGGTCAAACGTCATCACCCACTAATTTATCAATGAGCAATCTCGGCGGTGCACAAGCGGTCGGTATACGTCAACATCCGATGCCTTAAAGAGGGAGTTGTCTTTCTCCGTGTGCTCTAATAAATACTTGAAAGTTATAGTATACCTATAACCGCATCAGCACCTGTGTATAATTTACTATCTTCAACAACTATGGCAATATTTTGAAGTTTCAGAAATAAAAACTTCTGAGGTTCACAAAAAGCTGCTTCACACTTGCCCTTAGGGTTTGTTCAAATAATAACTGTTATTTGAACAAACTCTATAAGCTATAAGGGTAAATGTGAAGTAGCTTTCTTCAACCTTCCAGCTCAAAGTTAAAATGTAAGCTGCTCTATGTCATCATCGTCTTTTTTAACATCTTAAAAAAGTACTTTTGACAGTTTTAAAAATATTTGTCTGGTCTAAAAGGCAATTGCATAACTAACAAAATTTAACAAGTACATCTCCGTATTATTTCTCTGGCATTTACCAACTTGTGACAGCAAAATTCATATTCCGAGTATGAAAACTTTCCAGTGCGAACTAAAGATACAACAAAGCCATTTACTACCCCTGTTTTATTTATTAATAACAAACTTTACAGCCAGTGAAAACATATTCACCAGAAAGTGTGTATTTACATAAGGTGACAGAAACATCTCTCTATGAATAATAAACCTTCAAGTAAAATAAGGTACATTTATATTTTTAAAACTATAAGAGCATCACAGAGAAGGCAGTCAACTAAAGAAATAATAAAGCCAGTCACTCAGTATAATTCATTCTCATTCTGGCATCAGCAGCGTGACCACCGCTCTTCAAATTATGGTTAAAGTGATTAGTCACATGATCAGTTTCTGTTACCAAGTCTACTAAACACGTCTGCTGATGTCGCTGCCGATGCAGACTTTACTGTGCGTGTTGAGACCATCACAGCTGACGTTGATCTGCCACTCTTCAGTCTGTCGGTGCTGCTGCTGACCAGGCTGTCACTAGTCAGACCAAGACGGGACTTTAGTGACGGGCCGGCTGTAACAGGAAATGCTATGTTTTACTTGTATCTTACATTTCCATTAGCTACTTTAGCTTGCTGTGTATCTTGAGTTCCGTTTATACCTTCACAACTTTCAGTCAGAAATTCAATTTGGCTAAGTTGAAACTTTGCCAAGCTGCATTGAAATGTGAAAGTCACTCGTCAACATGTTTTATTTGTGATAACTTAATCGATCGATTTTAGAAGAACAATCAATGAGAATGATAACTCCTTATAGATTCCGGTATTCATGTTTATAATTATGCCTTTCTCTATTATTAATTTTGTGCTGTCAACTCTACTAATTTATTACGTTTTCATCAAATAGGGATTAATCGACAAAGTGAGCCTCCGCTTCAATATGATTTCAACAACTTTCAGTAAAACTATAAAGGGGTACTCAGACGAGTGTTATCAACTGAAACTCTCAACTTTTTTAGTAAAGGTATAAACGCAACTTAATACTTTTTTCTAGCTATCTTTCATGATTGCTGTGATAGCATACATTGCTATTTACGGAAAGGTTGTATATAAGCAAGGCAAAAAATTTTATTTATGTTCAGCAGTTTCGTAGGGTATTGTGAAAGAGTTCCTCTAGAGCCTTCATTTATCTTGAGTCCACAAACACCACACAAATGTTTATTCGAAGTCACAGAGTCAGTAAATGTATTCTTGTTGGTCAGAGCTTGTTTGCTGAGCAAGCAGATGTTAGCAAAAGTGCATTTTATGCAAATGGTTGTCTCTGTAGGATTATTTTACTCTTGTATAAAGTAAGAAAACTGGAAGATTACAGTAAATCACAATAAAATAAGCTACATTTCTAAAAAAACATGTTACAGGAAACTCTTCCAAAAACAGATGCAGCGTGTACTGGGCATTAACTTGCATGCTGTTATAACACACTCACCGCTTTTACCGCCAGAGGAGCCGATGGTTCTGGTTATTTTAACTGAAGATCCTGTTTTCGGCTGTCCTAGTCTCGACTTAGCGTTCTCCGTAACCAGGCGTGACGTGGCAAAACCAATCCTATCACCGGCACTCGCAGCTGTAGAATGACAATCATACTGAAGTAGGCTAAATTGCAGCATATTGATAACACTGTGAGGTCTTTAAGGTTGAATAGATGCTCAACAGATCTTTATAATCATATAGCAACTGTTAACTTTACAGAAATGCTGTCCTTTTTAAAAAAAAAGTAGCAATAACTTCTGCCAACACCAGAGTTGAGTAATGAAGTCATAACAAACAAATAATAAAGATGTATTGTAATAATAACTGGACTATACCAAGTCTTAACTTTTTTGGAGATTCGGCATGGATGCCACCGTCTTTGAGCACCCCAATGTACGGGGCAGCGTCCACCATCGGGGGTTCAGAATCGTCTGGCTGAGTAGATGTAGCGGGACGTTTGATCGGTCGCCGTGTCTTCAGGGAGGAACTTCCTCCTAGTCTGTTAAACACTCCTTTCTCATTCTGCAAAGCATATCACTGTATCACAGTCTAAACAGAGTGCATGCAGACTAACTGAATAGTACTCAGACCAAAAGTAACACACCACACTTCATCAAATTTTGGGTATGTAATACACACTCACCGAGCTGTATGTGTTGATTATGTGCTGAGGGTTGATTTTACCGAGTCCAGTAACAGTAAAAGAGATAGAATTGTCTCCCCGATTCTTCTGTGAGCTGATAATGTTAGCCTTAGTGAGAGAAGCAACAGCGTCCTCACTGCTTTTGAGACGTCCGGTTCGTTTCTGAACATCTGAATGTTTGGACGAACCGAGACGGTTGAAGACTTTTTGACCAGAAGAGTCTTTGACAAGTTTACTCTGACTACTGGAAAGTTTACCTGAAAATGAAAAATAAAGTATAAAAATCACAATACAAAATACCTTCAATACTGTGTGTACTTACTTGCCACTTACTCCTGCTTAAATTATATATATATATATATATATATATATATATATATATATATAATGTAGTGTGTTCAGATTGTTAATGATACATATATATTTTATTTAAAAAATCTTACACGACTATATAGTTTCGTGCAGTAAACTGCACTCCTCAGGTGTTAGACTAAAAATAAATAAAATCTATGAAGCATACCGATTATTCAAATTTTTACATAAAGAAAATTATCATGCTAAACACAACGTAAAACGAAATGCAAACATAGTAGTGGATTTGGTGTTATCTATTAATTAATTAAATTGCTCTTTTTCTAAAGGATTAAACTATAAAAGCTAGATGTTTGATGGAAAGGCTAATTTATAATAGGTAGTACTATGGTTGAGAGTTGTTAGTATTGTTATGTGATGTTGCCCAGGTAGTGTTTACGCGCATGTCTGCATGTGGATAGAATTTCATTTCTGTTATTAAGGGAAGATTTGCTGGGCTGGTATATTATGAAATATTTTTCCCATAGGCAGAGGTTGCATCTTTTAGTGACTTTGTTGTATGAGTTGGTCTTTTTCATAATTTTCCATGTTATGTCAAAATGGGTGTTCTTGTCTTTTAGTTTCCAGATATATTTGCTCAATTCAGTATGGTTCTTTTTTGTTTTGTTGTTAAAAGTTGATTTGTGGTTATAAAATCTGGTTTTGAATTCTGTTTCTGATGTTCCCACGTAAGTCTGGGGTTGGCTGCCATCTTTGGTTGTAACTGTAGCTTGGTATATGATGCACTTTGTGAGGCATTTTCCATCTAGTGGGCACACTGTGCTGTTTCTGCAGTTACATTCTCGAGGAGGTTGGTTTGCTGGGTTGAGTAATCTTTTATTGTGGCTGTTGATTATGTTGTTTAAATTTCTGCAGCAGCTGTAACTGAGTTTTATGTTGTTTTTGTTGAAAATTTTGTAGAGTTTGTGGTTTTTGGGTATTTCTTCCTCCAGAATTTTAAAAAATTGTTTTCCCAGGTTGCTTGATACACTTTTGGAGAATGGGGGGTTATACCATGTGATGTTTCGTCGTCTTTCCCTTTTTGGTCTGCTAGTGGTGTGTGTTGGCTGGAATGTTAGGTTATGTGTGTATCCACTTTTACTTAGAGCTTCTTGGTGTATTTTTGTTGTTTGACTGAAGACTTCTTCGTTAGATGAGAGATTGGAGAGCCTGTTGTTTATGGCTTGTGGGATGTTTCTTGTGATATGGGGTGGATGGTTGGATTTGGAGTTTACATATAGGATTTCGCTGTTAGGTTTTACATGGGGTTTGTGTGTTCTTTTGCTAATGTCAAAATTTATATCTAGATAGTTGACGACTTTTTTGTTTACTTCAATGGTGATATTTAGATTATGTTTTTGGAAAATTTTGCAGATTGATTTTTTAATTCTATCTATATTTTTTGCAGTGTCGTTGATTACTCCTAGGCCGTAAATAAATAAAATATATATGTATCATTAACAATCTGAACACACTACATTATATTAGCTCTGTCACCCGTGATATCGAGCACTTTACTTTGCTGGAACTCCAACTAGATTGACAATCAGCATACATTATTATTGCTCCTAGAACACAGCTCTGTGAATAGTTGAGCACTTTGAATTATTCAGCAAACATGGAACCCATCAGATTTGACTATTCCACCAAATGCATTCCGATACCATCTAACAAAGACTATATCGTAAAGCTCATAGAAAAAACCGAACAACTCCTAAAAAGAATGAGATGGAAAGCCTTCTTTTACCTAAATCCAAAGGCTAATTCAAACCAACAGGACAACTATGGATTCAACACCACAAAAGCACCTCCTACCATCAAAGAGCTTGCCAGGTTCGAAATAAAAATTAGATCCATGATTAAAAACATCAAATTTAGAAGAGTACACTGCCAATTCCAGAAAACAATAAAACAAGACCTAGCCCAAAAAATTGGCACCAATAGTTTTATTATACCTGCTGACAAAACAAATAATTTTTACAATATGGAAATTACCAACTACAGAGAACTATTGCACAACAACATCACTAAGGATTACAAAAAAATTGATCAAAACACGCCCCAAGAAATAAACCTAGAAGCTAAACATATTGCCAAATCTCTACAAATCGAAGACAGAATCACGACCACCAACACAACTGAGGCATACATAACACTAAAGGACCACAAGCCTAATTTTATGAATAACCCTAAGTGCAGACTAATAAACCCAAGCAAAACTGAAATAGGCATCATCAGCAAAAGAATACTAGACAGAATAAATAAGGCCATAACTCCAAAACTAGCTTTGAATATTTGGACAAATACTTCCGAGGTAATTAAATGGTTCACAAACTTAGATAACAACAAATGCTTATCTTTTATTGTATTTGACATTGTCGACTTTTATCCATCAATAACTAATAATTTACTCCACACTGCAATTGATTTCGCAGCAGAGCATACTACCATAACAGACACAGACCGCACCGTGATTTTCCATGCCAGAAAAATGTTGTTATACCATTCCGGCCAACCCTGGAGTAAAAAATGTAGCTCATTATTTGACATTACAATGGGCAGCTATGACGGTGCAGAATGTTGCACTCTGGTCGGCATATTCTTACTATATAAAATCAACCAAAAGTTTGGAAATACCTTCGGTCTATACCGTGATGACGGCCTAGGAGTAATCAACGACACTGCAAAAAATATAGATAGAATTAAAAAATCAATCTGCAAAATTTTCCAAAAACATAATCTAAATATCACCATTGAAGTAAACAAAAAAGTCGTCAACTATCTAGATATAAATTTTGACATTAGCAAAAGAACACACAAACCCCATGTAAAACCTAACAGCGAAATCCTATATGTAAACTCCAAATCCAACCATCCACCCCATATCACAAGAAACATCCCACAAGCCATAAACAACAGGCTCTCCAATCTCTCATCTAACGAAGAAGTCTTCAGTCAAACAACAAAAATACACCAAGAAGCTCTAAGTAAAAGTGGATACACACATAACCTAACATTCCAGCCAACACACACCACTAGCAGACCAAAAAGGGAAAGACGACGAAACATCACATGGTATAACCCCCCATTCTCCAAAAGTGTATCAAGCAACCTGGGAAAACAATTTTTTAAAATTCTGGAGGAAGAAATACCCAAAAACCACAAACTCTACAAAATTTTCAACAAAAACAACATAAAACTCAGTTACAGCTGCTGCAGAAATTTAAACAACATAATCAACAGCCACAATAAAAGATTACTCAACCCAGCAAACCAACCTCCTCGAGAATGTAACTGCAGAAACAGCACAGTGTGCCCACTAGATGGAAAATGCCTCACAAAGTGCATCATATACCAAGCTACAGTTACAACCAAAGATGGCAGCCAACCCCAGACTTACGTGGGAACATCAGAAACAGAATTCAAAACCAGATTTTATAACCACAAATCAACTTTTAACAACAAAACAAAAAAGAACCATACTGAATTGAGCAAATATATCTGGAAACTAAAAGACAAGAACACCCATTTTGACATAACATGGAAAATTATGAAAAAGACCAACTCATACAACAAAGTCACTAAAAGATGCAACCTCTGCCTATGGGAAAAATATTTCATAATATACCAGCCCAGCAAATCTTCCCTTAATAACAGAAATGAAATTCTATCCACATGCAGACATGCGCGTAAACACTACCTGGGCAACATCACATAACAATACTAACAACTCTCAACCATAGTACTACCTATTATAAATTAGCCTTTCCATCAAACATCTAGCTTTTATAGTTTAATCCTTTAGAAAAAGAGCAATTTAATTAATTAATAGATAACACCAAATCCACTACTATGTTTGCATTTCGTTTTACGTTGTGTTTAGCATGATAATTTTCTTTATGTAAAAATTTGAATAATCGGTATGCTTCATAGATTTTATTTATTTTTAGTCTAACACCTGAGGAGTGCAGTTTACTGCACGAAACTATATAGTCGTGTAAGATTTTTTAAATAAAACATATATGTATCATTAACAATCTGAACACACTACATTATATTAGCTCTGTCACCCGTGATATCGAGCACTTTACTTTGCTGGAACTCCAACTAGATTGACAATCAGCATACATTATATATATATATATATATATATATATATATATATATATATATATATATATATATATATATATATATATATATATATATATATATATATGTATTAGAGATAGTTTATTGAACAAAATAGAAAAAGTCCTTGGCCAGCTTTAAAAAACTTTCTCCATTAAGGGTTCTCATAGGAATAGCGACTATTAACACACGTGAGTGTTTTTACTGGAAACATATTTAATCACTATTAAACGTGATACTAAGATTGGCATTTTTACTATGAGTAGGCTGGCTTATTAATGTCCAATAACGTATGAAAAGCTTTAGTAGTTAAATTCTACTTGACACAGTGTACAATGTAGTAGAAGAAAACCTCTACGAAAATAAGTATATCCTGAACGCAATTACATTCATGCAAATATTTAAGCAGCAAATGTAGGAAAGTAAAATAAAACAAATACATGTATGTGAATTCAAAACTATTAGATAACTTAGAAGTATATTGCAATCTGAAGGCATGTACTTGTGAGCTGATGTTCAGAAAGAGAGAACAAGAGAAAATATCAACAGAGTCATGCCATCAAAATTGTTACACCAATTAAAACCTTACACTTTTTATCCTCATTATCCATATGCAAGGAAGAACGCACGTGTTCTAAAAACAAAAACCGTTTAGAAAAAGTGAAGAATGTTTTAATTGGTTAGTTAGAAAACAGTGAAAAAGCAAGAAGCTATCAACATGTATGGGTATGGCTACAGAAATCTGAACTGTTTAGCAAACCGCTACCCCACACATAGAAGGCCAAAGCTAACTTGCCTACAGACGTGGAGCCACTTCCTGGATGATACAATGGTTAAGAAATGATGCAGCATACTGAAGCTACAATTTAGGCACTGAGGCTAAGCTATCACAACATCTAAATAGTAAGCTGATGCAAATATAGACAAAAAACACACATTATTTACTGAAGGCTGTACAACTATACTGTTAAATATGAATATTGTATCAAAAAGTATGGCTATTAACAGTTTTAATGCCCATCAAATTGTTATATCATATGGTTGCAAAATCAAAAACTATTATATTGCCATTTACAGTATAGTGGCCAGCTGAGCTGTAGTTACCATAAGAATATTCTGTCAGAAGTCGAGAAAGAGCAACTGTACCCTAAGCTTACCCTCAGCTAAAAGTCTAGCCGTCTTTGGGGTAGAGCCACTAGGCATGGTTATCTTATACTTCCCTTCGTGCTCTGGCAACACCCGGCGACTCTTTGGAACCGGCACTTCCTCTTTCTGTACGACCTTTGACCGAGGGGGCGCGACTCTTCGTTGATGTGAGACTGCAGACTTAGTCTTGGTTACAGCCGCAGTCACAGATTTACGGCTGGGCAACGAAGCCACTCGATCACTGCGCAACTTACTTTTTCTCATGACTTTTGCTAAAATATTAGAAAATCACATATAGGAAAATATTATATAGAATTAAAATTGAAAAAGCAACAACTTAATTAAATCTAGACGATAAGAAATATTACATATATTGGCGCATAAATTATATAGAAATAAAGTTAGCAATAATAAATTAGCAGAGCTTTCACAAAAACATCAAGCATAGAAGTTGGACTACCAAATGGCCTTCAATAAATTGCACATTGCAGGTATGAAATTAGCCCAAGACTATTACTTTCTCACCTATACGACAGCCTTCAGAGCTAAAATAACATTAAAATGTAGACGAGTCAATCATATGCATGAAGTCACAGTTGACAACCGATTACGACATCATCGGGGAATGACATGCCCCCATGACATCACTAAAATATATATCATGTAAAGTATAACCCTTGTAGCAGGGATAAACCCACCTGATAGTTAGCAGGGATAAACCCACCTGATAATTAACAGGGATAAACCCACCTGATTAGCAGGAATGAAACCATCTGATAATTAGCAGGGATAAACCCACCTGATAGTTAGCAGGGATAAACCCACCTGATAGCTAGCAGGGATAAACCCACCTGATAGTTAGCAGGGATAAACCCACCTGATAGTTAGCAGGGATAAACCCACCTGATAGTTAGCAGGGATAAACCCATCTGATAGTTAGCAGGGATAAACCTACCTGATAGTTAGCAGGGATAAACCCACCTGATAGTTAGCAGGGATAAACCCACCTGATAGTTAGCAGGGATAAACCCACCTGATAGTTAGCAGGGATAAACCCACCTGATGTCAGGAGAGATACATCCTCTTCTCCATCTGACACATCTTCGGAATTGTCTTCTTCTTGGTTCTCTGACTCACATGGGCTATCCTGGCTTTTCTCTTCAGACTTGAGGAAACTCTCCACCATACGACTGGCAGCTACCCATGTAGAAAGACATAATGATAATAAGAATGCTATTGCATAACTCTACCAACTAACAAAAACTGTGTGGCGTTAATGCAAGGTTGTTCATGGTGAAAGCTTTATCTATTCCAGTTTTAATACAATATATTACTATTAAAGTGAACACCCAAGTTAAGTCTTTTATTATTCTTTGTATATAAAAAATATTTAAAAAGCATCCCCAACTTGCTATGTCAGAGTTTAGTAGGCTTGAAGAAGTAAATATTCCTGCACTAAGCACTGTTCTAGATAAGTAAGGTAAGTAACCTAAGTGGCTGAGAAGAAAAACACTAACGCGTAGATTTCTTTATCCCAGTTGCTGTTTTCTTAATCTGGATCTCTGAAGGCTTGTTCATCTAAAATATCAGTAGTCAGTATATATCACAGGGTATCAGTACTCAGTATATATCACAAGGTATCAGTAGTCAGTATATATTACAAGGTATCAGCAGTCAGTATATATCACAAAGTATCAGTAGTCAGTATATATCACAAGGTATTAGCAGTCAGTATATATCACAGGGTATCAGTATTCAGTATATATCACAAGGCATCAGTAGTCAGTATATATCACAAGGTATCAGTAGTCAGTATATATCACAAGGTATTAGCAGTCAGTATATATCACAGGGTATCAGCAGTCAGTATATATCACAAAGTATCAGTAGTCAGTATATATCACAAGGTATCAGTAGTCAGTATATATCACAGGGTATCAGTAGTAAGTATATATCATAAGGTGTCAGTAGTCAGTATAAATCACAAGGTATCAGTACTCAGTATATATCACAAGATATCAGTAGTCAGTATATATCACAGGGTATCAGTAGTCAGTATATATCACAAGGTATTAGCAGTCAGTATATATCACAAGGTATCAGTAGTCAGTATATATCACAGGGTATCAGTAGTCAGTATATATCACAAGGTATCAGTAGTCAGTATATATCACAGGGTATCAGTAGTCAGTATATATCACAAGGTATCAGTAGTCAGTATATATCACAAGGTATCAGCAGTCAGCATTTATCACAAGGTATCAGTAGTCAGTATATATCACTAGGTATAAGTAGTGGGTATATATCACAAGGTATCAGCAGTCAGTATATATCACAGTGTATCGGCATTCGGTAAATACCAAATATGATCATACATTTCTCATTATAAACCAGAGTACCCAATACCAGAATACCTTGGAAAACTTTTGCCAATGCAAAAAACTCACTAAAATGACCATTTGTAGGACTAAAAAATTGAAAAATGGCAAAAAGGCAAATAATACGGGTTTAGCAGCATAGTTGTCAAACCACCTGCGAGGACACCTTCTTTGCATGCTTCAATATTGCGATGATATCACCCAAAACTGTGATGCCAAGCTCCTTCAAATAGTCCTTGTCCAACTCAGTCAGCATGTCTTTCTCTATTCGGTTTTCCACAAAAGAAACAGCATAACTGGCA